>JASANE010026832.1:0-55850 GCA_030248225.1 Trileptium ribeirensis
GTTCTTCGTTCAGTTACGTATTGCTATACCAGGGGAGTAACCGGCAATCCGGTTCCGGTTCCAGCGAAAATCGTGTTCCGGTTGCGGTTCCGGCAAAGAGCAAAAACCATACCGGAACCGGAATTCCGGTTTAAAAATTTTGTTTGAAATTTTTCATAGTTTTGCTTCATCTGTAATCCAAACTTATGTAATATATATTATACAATGATCGAGCTCATATACAACCCAGCAAAAGAAAAGATTAACTAACCAATTTGCCGTGTGAAATGTAAGTAGGGCACATAACTTTAGCAGGAATTTTTCATAATTACCTGCAGGAAGTTGTCAAATCAAAGCCAGGTCGATGCTTGTAGCAGCTATTTTCACATCCAGAAGTATGTTGGAAGTCATTAAAATTAAACCGGTCCAACTCGGTACAGAGTGTGGCTTACGCAGAAGTACTTAGCCTATGCTTGGCTAACATAAATTGCGTAAGCACCCGCCAGTGCGCTTGTAAACTTGGTAAATCAGTCTAAATTGAAGTAAACTAACGTTATCTGCAACGCAGCTAGAAACTGCTTTCTTGACAATGAAACCGTATGTATTGGCACTGTGCGCGCAGCATCACAGTGTGTCTCATTTATAGCATTCTGATTAGAAAGTTATCATCATTATCATCTAACTGACGGGCACCCTTTTTCCAACGCTAGCCTAAACAGTGTCTCTGACCACTGATCAGAAAATTACCTTCTATCTATTATTTTATCTTAGAATCATATAAACCAATAATTTTTAGTTTGCTACAGAAGAACATGCAACAAACGTATGTGTAGTAAAGGGAGGCGACTGCAGATCAAAAGTGTGTATTCTACGCTCCAAGCTTTGTAAGCACATTCGATTTGACGCAGTATACGCAGTGGTGTATAGTGGAAGACATTTTTTCTCTGGATGTCCAAAACCGACAATATTTGATCGATAAATAAACATTATTAGCTTCCTCAGTCTCTTTAAAGTTTCAGAAAGGCAATAAGGCCATCAGAATACATTAAGTTTAATGTAAAAGTTATTTTTAATGCATTTTAAATCCACTATACCTTCATTTCTTCCATCATCTGTTTTACTATATATAAATTTCGAAGACCAGGTTCCGGATCCGGTTTAAATGGACGGTTCCGGTTCCGGTAAATTTCGGTTCCGGTTATTCCCTGACGTATACATATGTGCTGCACTATATATGATTGGAGCCAGATTTTCAGCTTTTCCTATACCCTGTCCGGGTCGGCTCTTGATATAAATACGCTCGGTTTATCTTAAACCGTGTTTGTCTCTAAAGCGTGTTTAAAATATCTTTATAGTAATATTTTGCGGCGATTTCCTAATATCACAGAGAACCGATAACATGGACAACAGCAAGGAAATTAAACTTCAGCAATTTTTAGCTTTTCTGATGTTATAGCTGTGGATTGATTATTGTACTATCCTTCAGTTATTGAGCGGAGCTCGGCGAAGCCGAGCGAAGCGTTTTCATTTTCTGTCTGGGCGTAAAAAGGTCAATGTCCGTTCTTTCGTTCGGTCCGACGGATCTCAAGAACCACTGAACGGATTTTAAAAACTTTTTTGTTTGAAAGCCTATCATGTCAGAGTGTCCATCTGATATTTGGGATTAAAAAATTTTGAGTGGTTAATTAGTCATTAGCAAATTAGTTAATTTTATGCAGCTAAAATAGCGAATTTTGTAATATTTGTATTATTTATTGAAATAGAGTCGTTTCGATCAAACCATTATAGGGTTTTTTGGGTCGAAGAATTCAAATATAATATTTTTACCAATGATAAAGCCCTATGTTCTATGCAATGTAGTTATAAGAACATAAAATTGAGTACATTCGTAATGCCACAGCCCAAGCTCCGCTCACAAATGTAGTTCCACTACCGACTAGTATAATAATAATTATGTTTACTGTTTAAAAGAAAGCTTTTAAGAGCCGACGCTAGCTTTTCCAATTACACTTTGATTGCTCTAGGTTCGAATTTTATTACATCATGATAGGCTCGGCTTGACTCGACTCTGGAGCCCAGCCGAGTGTAAACTGTAGCCTTAAGTACAACCACAATGGGTATCTCCTTTTTCGCTCATTGTGAACTAAATTAGGTTGGACGTATGGAATTTTTATTTTTATCGGTTGGCACAAAACTTGTGGGAGTAATTTGAAGGTACGGAGCTGCCATTTGATGGCTGGTAGGTCCACTTATTGAAATATGAATATTTACCAAACAGGATTAATAGTAAAGTAGCACATGTATCAGAAATATGAAATCAAAATCCAGTGTTGATGCTGTTGTATATGTAGTGTAGTGTGCAAAAACCAGCTGTACAAGAACTAAGACACTGGTTTGAGCTTCCAAGTCAGACCCGATCAGACCGGAGACACGATCATAGGTGTTATCCGAACTGATTTGGTGAGTCTGGCCTTATGCAACCCGAATATATATGTATGTATGTGTGTAAGCTGGTACTTTTTGTTTTATAGATGTACGTATAATATTATAGAGTATTCATTCATTTTGATTCTTATATACAGCTATAATATGTAATGCAGGTATCATTAAGAACGGGAATCGAATTAACACCTTTTATAACTGTCGTTCATCAGTAATTGTTCATGAAGAGTACTCCCGTTCCAGTTTACTCGTCTAGTCCAGAATTGTATCACACGACGTGGACACATGCAGATATTGGTCAGCTTTTAGCGGTTTCCCTAAAACAGTAGTAAAACGCAGAGCATACCCAAAATAGTAGATAAGATACAGAGTGTATCCAAATGGGACTTATTTTCGCGAAAAATAATTTAGTCGAACCCCAGATTATATCAAATAGTCAGTCGTCAAGTGCTTTATCAAAGAATTGATTTCACTATATTGTGATACGTACGGTTATATGTCGTGCAAACGTTACCATATTGATGATCACCTAACTACATACATAAATTTAATATTAAGTTATCTTGTACGAAAGCGAATCTCTCCTAAACACTCAGACAGATGTATAGTGCATTTTTGTTAGCAAAATTTTAGTCAGGGCAGCTACGTTTTAGGATAACAATAAAATATCCAAAAAAAAATCGGCGCCGACCAGATTGCAGCAAACACATGTTGGTTTGAGAGTGCAAGCTCGCGCATGGCTGGAGTCTGCAAATCCTAGTAGTTATCACGACGACGAGTTAGCTGAATTTAGTATAGCACAAACGTTTATCAATTAAATATTGTTATTCAAAAACGAGTTTCAGCTAGAAGTATAATACCCGAACTGATAAAAAAATTTTCAGATTCCCGCTGAAATGCCGAGGGAGAACTAGGAGAAGACAGCTGTATTTGAAACACATCTGTAATAAATACAGCGATGTTTTACACTAAGTAATCACGAACCGTGACAACACAAAACAGGTACAGTATCAAATTTATGTATTAGGACAGCACTAATCAAAAGAAATTAGGAAATAATGAACATTCGGCTTTCCGATAGTGAATTGCTGTGTCAAATTTGATAAGCATAATATATTCTTGATTTAAAACATATTCCTGTATATGTGTTGATGCGTATACGTGCCGCGATTTACATTCGTTGAGCTTACTGTTTTGTTTTGCAAACAGCTTTCGAGATTTGTTAAGCAGTAGCACCAGGCATCGTCCAACGTTGAATGATGAGGCCACTTTGTTCTGCTACAGTAATGTTTTAATGGCTGTTGATGAATAGTGTTGTAGAGCTGACAACATTCACCACTTCTGTGGAGGGCAAAAATTATATCCTTTTGTCAAATCATGTAACGCCTATAGTATAATTAGTTATCCTGATAATTTTTGTGATTTTTGTACTCGAATGTTTTTAAAATGCATTAAATCTATCCATACATTTAGCGTCGTTACCAATTAGTGCAAGCATTAAATGCTAGAAAACACGCCATTTCTTTATTAAACCAACATGGTTTTTATACAAAAAAGATAATCCATATCGACTATTTTGTTGCAAATATATTGTCCCCTCATAACTGTATGCGGGCACGAGTTCAACTCTTAGCCAGCGAATTGTGGATATGCCCGCGGGTAATTTGGTGCCCCTAACGTGCATAATCCAGCGTGTTCAGAAGTAAGTGTTACTGTTGAAATGACTAGATGGCTCCATATCCAATATCCTTAGCGTCATCAAAAAGGATTTGGTGAGTAACGCTGTGAAAACTTGGTGGTTCTATTTAGCACCGCTAACTCAATTACTACATGTTTTTGTTTTTAAAGAGTTCTTCGTGGGTGCCTTTATTGGGCAGTGAGCGCTGTCATCGAAATGAACAAACCTTTTCCTTTACTAAGCACTGTTTAAAAGGTGGATGGTTCATTTCATTTAATGGGCGCAATTTAAGAGACTGTTGGTGACTATCCGTCAGAAAAACTAAGCCATTTATGGAGTAGTTGCTATGGCAGAGATCATGGGACTGTGATCTGACCAATTTTACAGTATGCTTAATCGGGAACCATTTTGTTTAAACTGGTTGGTTGGGCGGTAGGGATCATAGGTGTCGTAAGTGAGTTCTTTGGTCGGGTAACCCGGGCGGCGAATGCCAGTGGCAAAGAGTCTACTCTTACGAAGCTAAGTGCAGAAGAACAGTTTAAAGACTAAGGGTGAACTTTAAGAGCCCCCGATATATATATATGTCTACAGGTTGCTGGTTTCGTCGCAGGCGTGGAAAAATTCTATGCCTCCACGCGTACGGGCCTAGTGGCGGTGGACGAGCCTCTATTTTACGCGGGTACTTGTGAGCCGAAAATTTTTGCACGCCATACCTTTGCGACCCATGGTTATACCATTTACTATTTTTGGCCATGTCCAACCTAAAGATGCGACGCCGAAAGTGCATGCTTTGTTTAATTGCTTTCTGGCTCATATTTTATGCCGTCTAATGTGTAGTTGATTTATTACATAGCAAGGGTTCTGTAGTTATGATTTCGCTGACCGAGATGCCGCTGTAAATTTTTGGGTGCAGAATATATAAAATATAAAATCAGTCCAGCGGTATGCATATTTGGAAGTTAATGTTTCTGTGAAAGTTCGCACAATAAAGTGTATATATGAATGTGGAGCTGTTTTCTTGCAACCATGATATATATCATCTTTTGATGATTCTTGTATTTTTACCGTACGTACCGACACATTGCGACTGGCCAATATTTCCCGGATTTTTCCTTAATATTAGCATACTTATGCGGATATCAGATCGTATTGGGTTGTAATTTAATTGTGCAAGACAAAATGTTTATATATAATCTATTCAATATCAGACTGACACAATAAGAAATTCCTGAATATCATCAGTTTATACTGCAATTGGCGTTTGCTCGAGTTCCGCTTCAGTCAGTATTGTAGTACTGTCCTGAAGTGCGTCAGTATTGTATTTAATATTAAACTCTTGTATTTAATAATTATTAATACCGAATTTTGTTAAACGAGTTTGGTTAGTTTTTCCAGAAGGGCAACTGGTTTAACATGGGCTATAGAAACAGAATAGTTAAACAACCATGTCGCCAAAACATATTTTTGAGTGAATCTTAGTTTAGTGTTGTATTTTAGCCGTTGCGTTAAAACCAATAGGTAACACAAACCACTAATTTACCCGTCGCTAGTGCTGCATATTTGACAAGTACAAGTTCAAAAAGATTGTGGCAAGAATGGTATTTAGTATGATACGTAGTTTTCTTCTAGATGATCCATCGGATTGTGGCTGCAGCTTCAAAATGCACAGTAGCTATTTCATTTGCTGGAAATTGTTGCTTTGTCAGCTAAATTACTTAGCTAGCGATAATTGACATTTTTTTACTTTGTATCGGCTGAATTTTTGCGGTGATGCAGTGCTTGTCAACTCAACGGTCCCAAGGTAGCATCTCTTGTAATTTTTGGCTGTTTTACCATTGTGTACGTATTAAAACCGGACATACAATTGCATGAACGCATGTTTGGTTATGTTTTTGCAAGTTCTATACACGTCAGAAATAGCCAAATTCTCGCTTGAAATGCGATGGTCGTTTCCGGCGCCTACAGGCTGTAAATTATATTGATAATGATGCTTTAGCACGAGACTGAACTGTGGTTTAGGCAATGGTGTGCTGGCTTCTCTCTGGTGGCGGGGGAGGGAGAGTGCCCACCATCCTTCATCTCCCCCCTTTTTGAGGGAAGCTGCCCTCAGGCTCATGCCTCCCACGTTGTTTTGGTGTCTCCTTGGCTGACGAACCGGGGAGCCACCCCCTATACTTTACGACCCCGATTCAGGTGTTGACTAGCAACCAGCAACGTGAGTTGAAAGTTGGCTCAAGTTTTAAACTCTAAAATTGTGCTATAATTAAATCTTGCAAATATAATCGTGAATTTACTGTTGCTGGCGAAAACCCTCTCAATTTGAACAAATATCAGACAATATGAAGAAATGAGTATAAACCAAAATCATCTGAAGACGAGGCCGCCCCTATAGTTGGCCTACACACGGTTCATGAACTGAGGGTCCCCTGGTTATCCCCAATAAATTTTGATTCGGTAGAGAATCGAGTTGCAATATAACTTATTGACAGCTTTATTCTACGCCAGCTGGATAGGTACGCGTAATGCATATTATTATTATTTGAGGAGCGCAAAGTCAGCCTGAGGTTACGAAAGCTTCCAACGACCGAGGTGGTTCAAGGAATCATGACGAATCGTGTTCGTCAGACGGCGAGCACGAAGATCGAGCTGGTGATCTCGATACGACTACGGCTTTATCGCTGGACGAGTTGAAGAAAATTCACCAACACCACGACCAACTGCTGGCCGGCGACAATATTGGTGGCGATTCAAGTGCGTCGCTATCGCATTTGTGTGAAGTTCATGCCCGACAAACGAAGCGAATGCAAACGCGGTCGGAGTGGTTAGTTTTTTCTTATTTCTTGGACATGGCTGCACGTTTTTTCCAGCGGATCGAAGAAAAGCGTTTTTATTTTACCATCAGAGAGGGAAAATTTGCACAGTCTGTCCGTCCGTCCTTCGAGCTCCTCAATAACTACTGGACCGATTAAAAAATTGTTCGAAAGGTCTAATATTCGTCAGCTGCAAGACATATGATTTTTGTCAAAATTTGTTTTAGTTAATTAGTAACTAACTAACTAATTAAGCGTGTTAACCTATTTTTAGCATTTTGAAACAAAAATTGCTTATTTTTCAATGAATAATTAGTGCAAACCTACTATTTTGGTCCGTATACTGTATACATCTCATTGTGCTGATTCTGAATCTGATTTGTTACTATTCGAGGAAGTTAAAAACATGCTAATTAGTTTATTAGCTGATTGCTAATTAATTTATTATTAAACTAAGTCTTAAATTAATTTTTTGAAAATTTTCAAAGTGCTCAGAAACTAAAATGTACATGGGGGTTTTCTATGTCGCTGATCGCGAAGATGACGTTTTTGAAGCTCTAAAACTTGGTCGTATATGCTAATTAGTTAGTTAATTAGCTATTTAGTTAATTTTATGCAAATTTTAAAATCAGCTTGAAAACAACTTCGTTTTAGAACAATAAATTCCACGCCGTAAAAAACGCTAGAAATTATCTTTCATTACTAAATAAAATTATTCTACCATAAAATGGATTATCCTGTTTCTCAGTTAATGGATTAAGGCAGAGTTTCATTATATAGAGCAAAGGCTATAGCTCATCAAAGGAATAAATTATGCCTCTAACTTTTTACTGCAAATCGTGTTTAACCATCGACACGACACATAATATATATATACAGTATTTTTTAGTAAGCCTCCAGTCTGGGCTTTTTGTAGGGCGAAGGGGGAGGCTGGACCTCATCGAGTCCACATGACGCCTAAGAGACACCTCCCTCTACCCCATGCCCCTAAAATTTTTATTTTTGACCACCACAAATTTTGTTTCCCCGCATTTACCAGTTTTTGAAAAAATTTTGCTTAATTTCCTTAATTTTTGGCTAAAATTTTGCTCAATTTAGACGATTTTCCCCAATTTTACCGCTTTTCGCCAATTTCAGCAAAAAATTCTATGTTTACATAAGTATGAACTGGACTCCTAATTACGGCTTGTCGCCTTGTTAGGGGTCAGACCTGACGACTACGTCGCTCACCCCAAGTGCCGGAGGCCTAAACAGTCCGGAATCCAACATTTGGCAACTTAATCAGCGAAAACAACCAACGTTTTGTTCCAATCGGTAATACATTGCTTTTGTATTAATACTGTAACTAGTGATCGATTTGCTTTGATTGATTTAAATCCTTTTAGTACGTACGCAAAATCACGTTTAAATGCACACGCACGAAAAAAGTGTTTAAACAAACACGCACGAAAAAGCGTTTAAGCGCACACGCACGCAAATGCGTTTAAACTCACATGCCCGTAAACCCGTTTAAACACACTTGTGTTCCTGCGTTTTTGAGCAGTTAATTTTGTCCGTGGCTATAAATCATTGAGTTTTTCACAACATCGCCAAAACTACGGAATATAGTGAAAAGATTTTAAATTAATTTGTGCTAAAATTCGAAATAGTTAGTTCTACTTCGTTCTGATTTGACAGTGCATTATGTTGCTTCTGTGACAATCAGATGCTGTTTCATAGGTTTGATTTAAAATAGGGATGAGATTATTTTTATATGCAGAATTGACTAAACGTTGCTGTTGTCGTCAGCATATTTGTACTGAATTGTTCAAAACTGGTTTTAAGGTGCAACAAAAATAACATATATCTATTGATATAATTCATTACTTATCCGTCCTACTGTATCTAAAAATTATCATGGTTTGTGCTGATTAACTAACAGTTTAAGGTAATGGTCCGAGCCTATAAACCCAACGATCTGAGCGAAGGGCCCAGTGGTGTGTGCGATTTAGAAGGACGAAACTAACACTTCACTTTAATAGTATTTTCTCTATGAACTCGTTCAATTTTGCCACATTGCACTGTATATGGTTATTAAATTAGTAACCCGGTCGGCGATGTTGAACGTAGCGAATAGGTCTAATCTGCGCTCAATGACTATGTTTGAAGTTACAAATTAAGCTTGAAGGACAAGCAAAAAGACCCAGAAACACAATAATACATTAGCAGTTTATTAAAGACAATTATTAAAGCAGTTTATTAAAGTTTATTCAACGCAGGCAAGTGGAAACGATTTTGAGTCTGGCATGCAAGCTAAGATAACACACATCGGGTAGGGAAACTAAGGTAAAACACGTTGGGGGCAACATGAGATAACACGCATTTGACGCATGTGGGCTCAGGGGGTGAGGGGGCTACTCCTTAAGGGTTGGATCCCTTCTGAACCCATGCTTACTTCTCCTCTCGCCGTGCGCCGAAAGCGTGCACAAAATTATAGACAATTTGGGTAAGTCTTGGGGGGGGGCAGGTGTTCCCCTGTTCCCGGATGCCTGACTCTACGGCTACTTTCAACAAGTATCAAAAACATGTGAACCTAGTGAATTCCGTCCTTGTGAAGCACGGGTATAGATGATTTAGCACGTTAAAAACCTTTAACCTAATTCGCTGTAACCTATAATGTGAATTGCAGTTTACCATCAACCATAAAAGTAGAAAAGCGTGAGAAATATCGTTAATAACAATTAGTTGATAATATCGTTAGCAATAATCAGATGATGCTGTATTGACTGCAAAATGTTATAAGCCAACAACAACAAATGTGAGTGGGATGGAATAGAGTTGAGAATCTATTCCCATGTCGTCCCTGACGTCCAGCATAAAAGTAAGGCTAAACATACAGGTTTGATGTTGTGAATAAATTCCGCACACATTACATTGTAGGTTTCTGACCCCGTCTCCGTTACATCAAAGCTACTATTATGGTCGCCATGCAGGCTACGGTTCAGGGTTTGTTGATAGCTTCGCCGCGGCTGGATTTGGTTTTTCTGCTACTGCATCTGCACGTTCGCTGGGAACTGTCGATTTTTCCACTACGCCTCCTTCGGCTAGACGCGAGGTGGATCGTGGCATCGTGTTGGCAGGAATTGCACCTACAAAAGCGATATCCTGTTCAACTGAAAAGCAAGCCGGTTTTGTCACTGCCATTAAGAAGCCACGTGGATCGTTTAACAGATTAGTCAGACGTAATAGCGAAAGGGCGCCGATCAAAATTGTCAACGAAAATGGTGGAGGTGTCTATCGGAGACGCTCGTGGAGACGGCATTACCAAAGGCTTCGGTCCGTTGCCGGCGATATTGAGGTAAATTATTGGTTTTGCGCGGTTTTACATAATTTACGCATATGTTTTCGTTTTGTGCTGTATGACAGTCACTCATTTTTCGCAGCATTATCAGATACTATGGACAGCCAGAATTGGTGAAGCTTAAAATATTTACCATGCAAAAACACTGCGCCGCCAGAAACTATAAAGAGAAGATTGTTGTACGTCCTGAGTGCGCTAAAATCGGGAAAATATACTTACCATCTTAGTATTAAATTTTCAAGGACAGAAGGATAACCAGTAAGAGTATTTTATAGCAGATATAGACTCCAATAGCTTGTGTTCCTTTGGCTACTTCAGGTTAAGTGCAATGCAAAGATGCGACCTGACGAACCAAATCTGAAACTGTGAATTTCCCATGGTGCCTGAGTCATATGCTTAATTCCGATTTTATTCACTGACTGACAGAGGCTAACTCCATGGCTGAGAAATTTGAAAACAGTTCTCTTTTTGGTTTCGACAGCCAGGTTGATAAATCTAAGGTTAATTTCATTAGGATATATCGCTAGTCATGTAGAAATTGTTCGTCATAACCTCATATTAACACAACAACGCTGGGTGGAAACATGCGAAATGTATAAATAATTACAGCTTTCAAAATAATTATATTGACAAAAAATTAGTCGCCGGGACTTAGTGGTTGCAGAATTGGCTGCTTTCTACGAAGATCCAATTGTATTCATCGTATCCAGCTATCCTAAAAATCAATATATGCAATATAGCCCTCAAATTGAAGGAATTCTAGAGTTTATAATTTTGCTCCCTAAATTTAGCATTTGTAGCATTATGCAGTACCCGAGAGGGGTAACGACGTACCAAATAATATTTAAAGCAGTAAGAGCAGCGTGTTTAACCGATTAACCTTATATGCACATCGTTCACGGCCAACAGACAGGCTCATTCCTGTCTGTCCACAGCTCTCCTAAAAGTAGGGGGACATGTTCATTCTCGGGGGGAAATTAAAAGTGGGTGTGGGGATAAATTTTGCTTAAAAATACTAAATATTTCCGCATTTTCATGCATTTTTACTACCGTGAATGTATTTTCAAGCCAAAAAAGATATTTTACCCTAGTAAATAGTGGTAATTAATGTTTAAAAACAATTTGCAAACAAAAAACATAAATTTTCAGACATAAAAAAAATTTGGAATTAGTTGAACATGGGGGGTTTCGGCCGAGTGGGGGGACGGACATGGTGGAAAATCTCACGAACATATGAGGGATTTGGAAAGTGGGGGATCCCCCCACTGTGGACAGGCCAGTAATTTTCACTTTCTTTTATTTTCTTGCAGGTTTCTTTTTAGTTCCGGTTTCTGCTAATTCCGGTTCCGGTTACTCACTGCTGTAATCGTATTATCCTTAAGGGTATTTGAATTCCAAACGTTTACGAAAATTTTTGCTTTTCATTGGGGGAAGTTGGTACTGTCACATTGAGAAATAGATGACTTTGGTTGTAGCATTCATAACTCAAATTTGTAACGTCCGATCATAATGTCGGCCAATTATATACTGAAACGAAAGTTTGAAACATTTCTTTGTCCCAAAGCATTTTCCAACTCTTTGCTCTCGTAAACGTGGGCCGAATGGGGCTGATCAATATAATGGTCCTACAAAATAAATGTTCTACGTTATATCGACAATGGGCTAACATATTTCAGTTATATATAAGGCTTATTTTATAAACCGATTAACGCTCTATAAAACATGATATAAAGATTATATTCAACTGAATATAATTATTGCCCTTGTATACAAAATTAGGGCCTAAATGGGTTTTAAAATAGCCCTTGGGACCCGAATTATCGAAAACATGTTGTATCTGCATAAGCAAGGAAGTAGAGTGAGCGAAACTCTGTGTAAACTCGTGCTGACAGAAATAAGTGCACACAAAAAATGAACAAAACCGTTAATTTATAAACCAACCTTATAATGTTCGTTTGCGTTTACGATTGTTCACAAAAAACATTCGTTCTAAAATGCGACAAATTTTGCTTAGTTTATTAATTTCGCGTTCGTTTTTTAAGCACTGATTTTTGACCGTCATTGTAGCTATCTTATGAATCGCTATTGTGTTTTCTATCTATGTTTTAGGATTAAGTAAAATGTGATGTAAGGTGGGCCCAAGAGACCCGAAATGCACGAAAACGGTTTTATCTTCATAACATTTGAGATATGGGTCTTCTTGGGAAGCTTTAGGAAGCTGCATATAATATGATGTGGTATTATCCGTGTTATTGGAATACCCTCCGAATCCGGAAACGTAACCTCGACAAGGCCATAGTAATAAATTATTTGTATATCCTATTGTTTAATAGATTGACTGAATGCTATAGTTACGTTTTTAAACTTTCAGGATTTTGTAACCACTAGTACTTCTCGGTAAGACGCAGTTAATTGGATACAAAAGTTGATTTAGAATTTATTGTAATTTGTGTTTTACTTCTGAGGATCTAGCGTTCTCTGTGAAGCATGCAGCTTTGACCTTTGGAGCGATATTTGACTCGTATCGGTTTGTTAGCATATTGCATATTGTATAAGCATGTCGGTTTAGGAATCTGGCTGCCGATATCCGAGTTCAGCTTCATTCGACTCTTCACTGCTCAAAATGCACAACCAGAGTCATAACAGCTATAATAGTCAAAAGGATGTCCTGCAACCTGCACCGCCAGTAGTGCACGTGACAACTGAGCCTCGAGTGTCGTCGATAGCCGCCCCTGGTTCTCAGGGTTCTCGATATAGCCAGTTAATACTGCGGCAACAGCAACTTCAACAGCAATACAGCGGTGTTTCGTTTTTACAGGACTACGGATTTCGCGGACCTAAGGCTTCGCTTCCACCTCTAAGCTTCGCCAGCTATGTCACATCTCGTGGGGCTCGCGGAGCCAGAAACTCGCTGCCAATAACTACTACAAGCACGCCAACGTCACCCGAGATCATGATTAGTTTCATGGTTTCGGCAGAGACCGCCACAAAGCCGTTTAGTCGTCCGTCCAGTGCTAATGTGTTATTACAACAGCGCTTGCGCACTCCCTCACCCGGAGCAGGTAGCGGCTGCTATGCTTCGTCAGGATGGCATGCTCCTCTTTACATATCAACATTTCATACTGCCGGCCAACAAACTTGTGCAACTAAGCTACCAAGTCTTGCTACAGCGGCAACGATGATGACAGACGTACAACAGCATCACTTATTTCCGGTTCCTCAGGCATTTTCAACTACCACTAGTTCGTCTCGTAGTCCTAGCCCCTATCGGAGACGTAGAACCGCAAGCTTGACGCCATCTCCACTGTCATTAACCGGTGGCGCCGACAATATATCTGGGTCATCGACCGGTGCTGGATTCTCCGGCTGTTCGCCGGTCCGTTTCGGACTTGGTACACCTCCGCTACAACCCAGACAACATCACGATCCGTACTTGAGACGCATTTCGCACATGAATATCGACTTGGAACCTGGCCGAGACGATAATTTTAGTAACTCTGAATATGATGGCTTTTCCAATCCTGCAGAAAGGCCAGGAAGAGATGCAAGTTGAGCGGCCAATTAAAACATATTAGCAGTAGTATTGTCTGTTATATGATAAGCGCTTTACATGTGTTATGCTTATTTAGCTTTACTGATATTTTATATCGCGAAAATTTGACTAGTCTCAGGTTTAGCTGTACAAACTATTTTACTATATTTTGTTTCGTACAAATATTATTTATACTGATAGTTATTTTTAGCGGCGACAGTTGCCAGTTCCACGACACTTGCGGCACTGATCAATAACTCAATAATTATTTTTTAATATGAGTTTCAACTGTTTATGCCCACGCATATGGGAACTGAAAATGCATAGGCGAACACATTAGGGTTAAAACCGAGTTGTGATGTTGGTATTTTCACTTATTTGGAATAAGATTAAACAGTGATTTCGCTGAAATCTTGGTAATCCTGACTATTTTTCTAATTTCAATAAACCGTACTATTAATGTCGATTGATCTGTCGTGTCTACCGATACTATGAATGTGAGTTCATCGGCAGAAACGAAATAATCTTATTTGATCATCGATTGTGGATCTCGATAATAAGGACAGTGAAATCCATCTTATCCTTTTATTTCTTCCAAAGAAAACATTCAAGCGTTGATTTTAATTCGCCGAACGTTCATAAATAAACTATTATAATAAGCCAATGGCTTGCTTCTGGATGCTCGAGTATATTTGCATACGCATATTTATTACTGCTTTAATAGTGCATCAATGACACGATAAGCCTGACACCAGCAAAATTTTAACGCCTTTTGCTATAATTGTTATTATCTTGCAAACTGCTGATGAATAGTTCTGTTTCAGAAAGGCAATAATGCCGTCGCAATACATTATGTTTAATGTAAAAGTTATTTTTAATACATTTTAAATCCATTCTATATACCTTCATTTCTTTTTTTCATCTGTTTTACTATATAGTTTCGAAGACCAGGGTCCGGGTCCGGTTTAAATGGACGGTTCCGGTTATTCCCTGGAAAAAGGTATTCAAAAGTCACGGTGCTGTTCTTAGGGCACTGTTTCGCTGAAAATATTGCAGTAATAGCTAATCTTCATGATGGATATTTTTACTGCCAAGAATTGGAATGCAACAGACTCGAATGGCAGCAAGAGACGTGTTTAAGCAACATTAAACAAAGGTATAACTGCACTATTATAAACAGACAAAAATTTTGTTACAACTTTGAAATCCATAATGATTCAAAAGAGACCTGACAATGACAAAATCTCTTAACTCACATAAATGCAATTTTCGGTCCAACAATGTTTTCTTCGCAACTGTGACGTATATATTTTGTTTTATCTCTTTTTGGCACGGCACTTTTTGTATGCAACGTGTTTTAGTCAAATCACGCTATAAAACCGATGTTACATACACGATAAAGACTTTAAATCGATTATTCTCGAAAGTTCTGAAATGGATATGTATAAGAGATCCTGTTACTACAGCGTCTTTCTTTTGTTTTCCAATAAACGCTGAAGAACGTTTCGAATCGTACCGTTCTAAAGTGGTCAATCGTTACGTTAAAAGGCGTATATTTTGATTGGATTTTACGATAAGTCATTTAGTATGAACAGTTGAGCTACAATAGAGATATAGTTCGATGGAACACGGTGCACGATGTCAGCTAAAATTGATCTCTAATATTTCATGGTTAAATTGCATATTTATGAACTTTCGTACGAACTGATGAAGGTAGCTGGAATTCCAAATTATTTATGTTATACCGCAAGAAGAATAGTATTTTTGAAGGCTTCCAATTTGGTGAACCTCCAATCTGAATTTCATCAATTTCAAAGATACAGCGATACTATTAGTACCATTCGACTAAGCTCGATCACCAAATGTATATTTTGAACACTTTTACGACAAAGATTTTCAGTTTTTTAGTTCCGGAGTGCTCCCGCCTCGGCACCCAAAATTTTGGAAAAAATGTTACTTGATAAATATATAATTATCTTTGTTATTCCAACCGCACTGAGG
The DNA here is from genome assembly GCA_030248225.1 of Trileptium ribeirensis. Lineage (NCBI taxonomy): Eukaryota > Metazoa > Nematoda > Enoplea > Enoplida > Thoracostomopsidae > Trileptium > Trileptium ribeirensis. Next base: position 15,783 of record JASANE010026832.1, read on the forward strand.
AGCTGAGTCCAATGATGGTTAAATCAACTTATTAGTGGTAAAATCGGTTCTCGAATTGAGGAATTATTTCCATTAATGTGAAATTCTCAAGCGCACGATTGCACACATTAGCGTAAGTCCAAGCCCACATCATTAACCCGTGAGCCAGTTGGTCTGGATTTACCTTCTTTCGACTCAGCTAGTCACTGCAGTTCGAATTACGCGTAGAATTATACATTTGGCGAGAAAAATTTTCTTTAAAAAATTGTGGGTACCGATGGTGAACCATTGGGAACTCAAAAAACGAAAAAATTTTTTGTCATAAACATGGGCAAGTACACATTTTCTGAACATTTTCGTTGAGTTGAGCCGTAATTAAAAGTTGGTGATCGAGCAAAAACACTCGACTTCCGATAGCATCGCCCAGGTTTTGTACTAAAATTAGTGGGCATAGTAATTCTAAAAATAGTGTGGATGTTTAAAAATATATATTGACAAATTTATTGTATCATTTGCAGAACTACACACACAAAACATTTTTGCGGCGGAGGTGAAGCAGAATGACACCCCAAGGAATTGCCCCAAAATTTACACACTTATGTAATTTGGGGCGCTGATTACGAATCTGGCATCCCTGCTTGACCCCTGATTCCCGAGATATGACCTATCGAAGTTGGCCCTGTGTTTTGCTGTGCTCGTTCGCTCACTCACTGTAAGTCGACTCGGCAGCCGTCAGTAACTTGATGTGAGAACGCATCGCGTATATTTTTATTTTATTTTTATGCTTTCTTATTGCGACTTGCATTGCTGTTCAGCTATAATTACCAATGCTATACGTGATGCGTTCTCACATCAAGTTACTGACGGCTGCGGAGTCGACCTACAGTGAGTGAGCGAACGAGCACAGCAAAACACAGGGCCAACTTCAATAGGTGATATCTCGGGAACCAGGGGTCATGCAGGAAAACGGAGGCCAGATTACATAAGTGTGTAAATTTTGGGGCAATTCCTTGGTTGGGGTGTCATTATGCTTCACCTCCGCCCATTTTTGCATCATAAGTCTCCCCTGAACAAAGTTGAAAAGTTGGCATGAGGAACATGGACAAAAAATTAAATTTTAAGCGAAACAGGAAGCTCAGACTTACTCAGACTTAGGCTTATACCTAGGATTAGGGTCAGAGAGAGAGAATATACGATCACTCGATGACTAAACTTGATATGACCCGCATTTTTCAGAAAGTAATGTACAGCCATAAAAATTGACAAAAAAGTCGTTAATGTGTAGCTGTTATTGTATTGTGTTGTACCTATAGATAACGTTTCTGTTTGATCACGAAATGATACCAATGTAGAATGGTTTCGTGCTATCCAGTCTAATTCCCTAAGTCCATATCATGATGTATATATGCTCAAAGGCGTGGTCACAATATGGGGTAGCCGGTCCCGGGGAGTAAAGCTTCGGGCTCATAAGGGTCGTCCGGTGGACGGCAGTGGAGGGGTAGGGTTCGCCCTGAAAAGAACATGAGTTCGGCGTCTCCAAGGGGACCGGGTGACTTGTCGGGGGAAGGGGTAGTCAGGCATTCGTGAGGAAGGGTCCAGACCTCGAGGGGTGACCGCCCACCCCTATGAACATGTATGATATTGCCTCTAAACACATAAATAAAAGCAAACCTTAAGCAAAAGCACGAGAAATTGGTAGGTGGTCCGAAGCCAGTTGCAAATTTTTCGCTATTAACATTTGTGTTTTTATTTCTGTCTGAAACTGTATTTATTGCTGTAGAAGAATAGGAGTCAAAATAGTCTTATCACTGGCTTCGGTAGTAATAACTTGAAATTTTTACTAATTTGTCGCAGATTTTATTTTCTGGTCTTTTGGTTCCACGATTTTATTATCTTTGCTTTTGTCTATGATATATGAATATATCTATTATTTACGCTGTTTGAGCGATTTTACACCGATCATCGGGTCAGTTTGTTATGATCTGAATTGATTATAGGGTTTGTTTTAATAAATGTTCGTTGCTTTAATACTGATTTTTTTCGAAATCACGGGCCGCAAACCGTTGCAAAACGACGGTATCGTGTATCGTTAAGGCGTATAGTTTTAGGGCAATAGCAGTAGAAAATATGCATGGTATCACAAATAGATTGCAAATTTTAACGTTTAAATTAAGGAGAGATCAGTGGTCGCGAAGGTCGCTCCTATGATTCGTAGCTGACCTAGGTTGCGAGAGTTTTTCTCCAGAGTCTCAGTCCTACTATAGGTATATCAAGTTCATCTGAGTGAATGCAATGTTTGAAGAAGTGAAGCGGTGTTGAGATGATGGGTTCTTATTTCGCTGAATAGGGACCGGTTTCCAGCCCGTTCGTTTGTTTGTAACCGTATTAACTATGTATATGAGGTTTTAGTATAACTTACTCGGTGCTGTATACAATAATTTGTAGTTTAAATTTTGCAACTATATGTTTATGGTATTAACTTTTTGAATAATAATTGTCATTGTATTTTGGAAAAGCTGAATGGAAAAATGAAAAGTGCTCGCTAGGAAGGCTGCGGATCGTGTGCTAAAATTATCAAGAGTTTACAAATACAACGAATGATTGATTTAGTTTCAATGTAGTCCCAGTGACGAAGTAAATTAGGGTCTTTTCTTTTAGCCCCGCCCCAGCCCGAATTTGGTCAATTTTGAAAATACAGAGCTGATTTTGGTATCAATGTTGATTTAGCTCGATGAGGCGGTTCAGTAAATACTCATTTTACCCAAATCCCTGAAAAATTTTTTTCATTTTTTGATGTCCCAATGGTCCGCCTTGGGACCCAAAATTTTTTTCCAGAATATGGTCGTGTTGGGTACTATTCGACTCGGTTTGGTGCATTTTATTGAAATCTATGGTACCGTTAGAAAGTTATGACGGCCCAAGTAACTCTGAAGGGCGGAAATAAAATGCAGGCCATGCCGTTCTCGATATACTAAGCCTTCGTCTCAGCCTAAGCTAATGTCCTTATGAGACATACACTAAGCCTAAGGCGGGGGCTGCCGCCACCCCAACCCCTCGCTCTAAGCTGTTCTTTTCCTAACGTTATAACGCAGCCCCTCAGGGTTAATTAGCGTGCCCGCTTGTGCAATTTATATATATAGTATAAAATGTACCGCTGTGAGCAGCTAATAGCCTTAGTGTGGAACCATTCTTTCTGTTCGTTAGCAACATTTTTGGTTAATATGCGCAAAAGTTTATATATATCGAAACCGTTTTGCACTTGTTTGTTGTTGGTTTTTGTGGATTTAAGCGCTACTTAAATGCTACATTCATGCCAACCGTAACAGTAAAATTTTTGGTAAAACGTAGTTACGATTTTTAACTACTGGGCGCTGTGGTATTATCTTAAAACTTTAGGGTGCTATACAAAACGATAAAACTTTAGGGTGCTATACAAACCGATACAGGTTTAGTTATGGAAATCGGAAAATGGAATCTTTCCTAGGATCCCAGAGCCCGAAACTGCTCAATTTGGAAGATGCAGCGGAGGTTTTATAACGTGAGCCGGTACGGGATACCTATTTCGGCACTGTATGACAAAAAATTCTAATTTGGTTCTCAATGGTTCTCTTACACGAAATTTGCAACATATCTCTCCATAAATATATAAGTTTATATATCATTCGGACCGCATTGATGTGCTGAGTTCGATTTTTGGAAATTACCCATGAACCACTTGAGCTGATTTTACTTCTATTCGTAAAGCAATAGCAGTTATGTGACTGTATCAGAACAAATTCATTGTCACTGCCGTATATTGAGACAACTCAGCTTCACACTAAAGGAGAGCCCTTCAACTTTCTTTTTAAATAATCTAACTTATCCGAAACTACGCGATCGGCAAACAGATTTCTTGGGAATGTCATCCAATGTTACTTTTTCAGGTCAAAATGAGATGCGTGCTGTGCAGTTCCCGATATGCTAAGCCGTAGATAAGGTGCCTATATGAGTTATGTAATAAGCCTAAGCCGGGGGTGCCGCACCAGCTTTAAGCTGTTCTTTTTAAACGCTACGATCCGTTCCCTAAAGTTGACATGGGCCGAAAAAGGATTTCAAACGGCTGTTCATTCTTTTCAAAATGGCAAAGCGCAGAAATGTTTGGAGCGTTAGTGTGTTATTAGCCAAGTTATATATATAATGTATTGCGGTGTTATTAGTCTGCTATAAGGAAATGGCATCGATAGTTGCGGGAAAATTGGGGACTTATCACTCATAGATTATAATATATATATATTAAAAATCTTTCCTCTGGATTAGGAAGTCGTTGCACAGCAGGGTTGGTTTTTTCCGGAAAAAATTCAAAGTTCGACGAAAAATAGCAGTAAACACAGTTTTATGCGAAATTGAATACCGTTGTAGATTAAATGTCTTAATTACTGAAAAATGTATAAAACTGCAATGTTACAAAGAATTTGCACCCGCACAGTGCAGCGTCGCTTGAATCTTTCGAAAGGTAGGGTTATGTGAAAACCACACGGTGGCTATATCGATAGGAGGAGTACGTATAATTATTAGATTCGAATTAATTGTGTTAAGAACTTTATAGGCAACCGCAAACTCATTTTCCAGCTTGGTACGTGATAACATGATAAAACGCTGCTGGTATGTTATATATAGTGCAAAGCATCTCTCATATCTTCATCTATTTAATATTGATACAAAGGTCGCGCCGGTGGAGACAGAACCTATGGTGGAATTCCTTTGTTAAATCCCAATGCACAAATTACACAAATATAAAGTTTCTGGTTTGTTATTGAGGACTTTTATGACAGTAGATAAACATCGACTACTGAAATAAAGGCGTTGTTTGTTGAAAAATGTATATAAATGGAAAGTAGCACGGAAAACGGAAGTTAAAAACGATTAAAATTGTCGAATGTGATTAAAATTTTTGGTATTCTGTAGACTCACTATTAGTTAAACTGGTGTCAAACTGCCCGTCGTCCAAGGGATGCTGGAAGCGCATTAATTCAATAGAATATGTAATTTAAGTCTACGATGCAACTGTCGAGCTATTTAGTTTATGACTCGTCGTGGTAGATATGACCTAAATGCTGGCGGGTTTCTGTCCCAGCAGATAAACGGACCGGCGCGGATATGGGATGGTAGCCAACCACCAAGGGCTGCAACCCCTTTTTTTGGGGGGGGGGCGACGTTATGGGTAGCCAACCCCCGTCCTATATCCTCCTGTGGGCATGTGCGCGTGGCCTGTGTTTGCCTAGTTTACTGCTTTTATGCGCTCAATACAAACCCCCATGGCTCTGTTCAGTACCACACCTATTTATTGTCAATAATAGTTTTTTCCGGGGGGGGGGTAGGAAGAGACGAAAAAAACACTTTTTACCGTTGGTTTTTTCCGGTGTCCAGCCCTGTTGCACAGCCGTTCACGTGGATCATCCATACTGGGTACCGAACATGGAAATTCAAGAGTTGCTCATGTGGAGTCATTTATTGATTATGTAAGTGCAAGTAGCGACAATACTATCGCAGTGCAGCGTTCGAAATAGTAGAGTAATTTTTTTCAAAAATCCTTAGAAAGCATGAATTTTGGTGAAAGCTTCCGGAGGAGGATAGCTACTAGATATAAGTCGGATTGGGTTATGATAAATTTTAATTAGCTTTTATTTGAAAATTTTAAATATCCCGAGATATCAGGCAAGGATACCCTTTGTAACGACTGTTATATGTGATCACATCGGAACTTATAGCGAATTATATACGATGGTCAAATTTCTGAAATGGGATACTTTTAATGTGGAAATAGAGTAGCAAAATTTGCCGATGACGGCAGCATATTTATGAAGGAAATTTAGGAAATAAATATGATTTATGAAATTTTTTTATTTATACCAGAAAGCATCGGGTAGCCGCATAAAGTTGCTAAAACTCAGTATTTTTTGCTGGGCTCTTATGGAGAGATCCTTGTTCTGAAGAAATATAGCTACATTTAGTTTACAGACAAAAAGTTTTATGGTATCTAGTACGATCCTACAGGCTTAGTGTGCGGAGGGAACGGGGAAAATGCTCATGAAGGTGCCATTTTGAATTTGGAAAGGAAGTCCCACCTTATGGTATTTCTCCCTTCGGTGGGATGCATAGCGTTTATGTATATTTATTTGTGTATGTTTGCATATCTGTGTATGGTAGGAACTCTTCCAGCGGGTGTAGGGCAACGAGATCATGGTGGCATTGATTTCCCGGATATGGAAATAAGGGTTAAAGTGAGCAGAGTGATGATTTAGTGTTTTAAGCTCTAAGGAAGAATTTCGCTGGAGGAAATGTTTTTATCACTTTTTCGATCAAGTTTGTTTTTTGCCGAAAAACCATAGAAAGCCTGTTAACGTCCCTATGTTTTATAAAGAGATAAAACGTTCGTTATTGAAATTGGTTTTTGGAAACGACGAAGTGAGAAAATATCGATGCGCTCGGTGAACCCAAAAATGTTTTATGAAAAATAAGATATAGCACAATTATGTTAAATAAATATATGGCAAATCGTAACCTATGTTGGTCAAAAGAGCTAGGAATTTTGTGATAATGTCGCGGACCTGGGCAAAAACGAAGTATGTAGATGGAGGTGCTCGAAGGTCTTATGAAAAACCGTCTGATTTTAGTCGTTAGACGTGTTTCAACTTTACTATTACTTTATTATTTACAATTTTCGCTTTGGAAAGCAAGTTGCATTTAATTAAGAATGAAATAAGGGCGAGCGTTGCGGTGAAATCGTTTTCAACAAAGTACGTTTCCAAAACATGTGTAGGATCAGAGTTACGACGACGCTAAAGTAATTTCCTCTGTATATTCCGTTTTCTTATTAAAGAAAACACAACACTGTTAGGTTTTTGTTTGATTGATTATACGGTAAACTTTTATAAAGAGCAATATGTACTGTAAAGTACACCATGGTTAGTCATTTTGCTCTTCACAAATTGTGCTTAAACCCGTGAGTGATGAATGTAAGATTCCTTTTTAAGCGAATCTTAATAGAGCGCTACACTTATCAACTTTCGGCCAGCACAATTGTGTTTACTGTAGAGGATGCCTAGTACCTTCAAAATTGACCAATTTCGGGCCGGGATGCTAGGAAAGACCCAGTTTCTCAATCGCCTCGTCGACCTGAGTCGAATGCAAAATTGGCACTCAAAGCCTCTACAACAGTAATTTACAATGATAGCTGATTAGGTGCCTCGTGTGCATATTTACCAAAAAATAGTGCACACCCGCGGCTGTATATATTGCAATGTCGACCATTGCTGTATATGGTTCTGTGTGCATACCATTTGCCAAAAACGCAGTGCACAGCCGGGGCTGTATATATATTGCAATACCGAGCATTCCTGATTAAATTCCTCGCGTGCATAAGATTTACCAAACAAGAAGGACACAGCAGGAGCTATATATTGCAGCAATAATATAATTAATAATCCCTTTTAATAAAGCATATCTGTAATTGACAGCTGCCCAATTCCTTAAACATGAAGACAACTACTATTGAAGTAGTTGCTCCAATCAATATCGCATTAATCAAGTACTGGGGTAAACGTGATGTCGACAACATGATGCCGATGAACGATTCGCTAAGTGTCAGCGTTAACTCGCTGTTTGCTAGGACTAAAATCCAGGTAAACAAATATATTGCATAACTAAGCCAAGGCTAGAGCAACCAACGTAAGTATAGGTTCGACCGTCGTGTTATATCACTGAATTGTAGCGGGATATATATGTTATTCGTTTTTGTAGCTGTGTTTTCTAGTTCTAAATTTAATTATATATACAAATGCATAGGTGTCAATACGGGTTATCCCACTAAGTGTGGGAGCCTCCAAGCTACATTTACACCCCCTCCCCAAAGGCTCCACGTACCCCTTTTGTCGCCGTGCCGAAGTCGCTTGGGAAATTTTATCAAAAATCGGTAAAATGAAAAATGGCAAAAATTTGTGATTTCCCAAAAACTTTAGCTATTTACCGTCCCCTCACACCATCTACCCTCTAAGCCGACGGATCTGCAGCACCTATGATATAAGGACTTGGGACCACACAAGACTTGGATTGATTGCTGGCGTCAAATACCAAGTCGCCAGTACTGACACAAGGTGTTTTATAAATGTTAAATGTAATGCTTGGTTGATAAGAAAGTGGGCCTTAGCTTGCGATTAATTTTCTTAGTATACGGATGTACATTTAAATGGCTTTCACGAATACTGAATACGTGCTGACTAGTCTTGATAGTCTTCACAAAAGCAAGTCGCTAAATGCAGAACAGATGTCGACACACTAACATTCCCCGTCTTGACCAATTATTGTCATCTGAAGCAATGATCATTGCGGCGTTTCCGTTATAAAGGAGCCCCGTGTGACAGATTTGTCCGGCAATAGTATACACCATTAGTGGTATAAAATCTACCGACACTACACTACCAATGTATATACTATTTCAAAACACCATCAGAAACACCGTGGTGTCCAACACATGTAATGAATGGCGGCAGAGGCAAAATATCCATAAGGGGGTCCTTTATAACGTAAATGCAGTATAATAACACAAGATTTGAGTTTTCCAAAAATGTATTCTCAGAACTTTTTAAGCAAAAACAACGTTTTAACTTGCTTGTATATAGGAAGCACGTCTATAGTCGACACTTTAATCCTTCTTCTATAATTAACGTGCGGCGCACTCACTGTTTAGTCGACACTTTATAATTATAAAGCCGACACCTTGTGTATTAGTTCGACACCTTAGCTCGCAACATGAATGCAAAGAAACTGTTATTTACTGAATGATACAAAATCAATAAACAAACAAATGAAAAAGGATCTGGTCGAATCTGAATAATATCGGGTTAAATCCACAGATTGTATAGTATGCCCTGCTTACGTCTTTAATATTTAAAATACTTTGCTTTTTGCGAAACATCACAAAATAATATTAGTATGTAACCGCATAGACAACGATATTATATAATACTTTTTGTACGAAACGAAGTATCAGTATAACGCTATATTTTAATTATTCAGATTTAAGATTAAATTTCAATCTTATTTTCAATAAAATCTGTTCTATCAAAAACTACAAAAACTTTTGCCACATACGGAGAACTAGTTCAAGGCAACAAGTCATATTTTAGTATATATTTCGTATTTTTGTATACATGTGTTAATACAGCCGAACTTCATCAAAACAACGGCGGCAAAAATATGTTGCTTTTGTAGCCACACCACAATCATCTTCGTGACCCCATTCACAGCATCCTATACACTTTAGCCATTGCCTCCCACTAGTATCTTTGGTATAGAAAACGGAGCAGTGACCACATTTCCAATCTCGTTTTTTGCATTTGTTTTAGAGGTAAGCTTATCAGGTGTGGCGTTCAATACTCCTTTAGGTTCTCGCATTCTCATTAGTCTCTGTCGTGCAGCTGAATTGTTGCTATTAATTGGCTCGACAAGATCAACAAAATTAACAAATTGTTCGGAGCTTTCCGGGCATTGACCCTGATTCCATTCTGCTGGTTCCACTGCAGTCAGGACAGTAAATTCTTTGCTGTGGCTATCATTATCAGGCGCGAAGGACTCAGTCAAGCTATGTTCAACATCTGGAGGAGGAGTGCCAAGAAGAGTACTGTACGGGATAGGGGTGGCAAAATGGATGGTTTCGGCCTGCAAAGTAGGTGTTGAACTTTGATATTCGGTGCGAAATTCCGATTCAGTAGGGTTTGTGGAAGCATTACGTTGAGTCTCAACAGCAGAGTGCGAAGGCAGGTCTTCAATAGCTGTGGATGACTCTCCGGAATTAGGATGAGCCGGCGAAGTGTGCGCAAGTTTTTGTTGTTCAGTTTGTGAGTCGTCTCTATCACCATATAATAGGGCGTTTGCAATTGTGTAGGAGTCCGCAGCGACGGCAGCAGGGTTGAAAGGGTGAATGCCACAAGTGGCAAAGGCAGTAATTATATTTTCAGGACGATTTTTAATTGTGCTTCATGCTTTTCCGAAAACTTGGCCAAAAGTAGAGCGATCCAGTACTTTTGAATTATTACGCTTAGCAAAGTTTGACACATGCTGTTCCCAGCTGTTTTTGGATGTCGCAAACACCCCAAAATCTAACGGTTGTAACTTGTTAGATGTATGAGACGGTAAGGGGAATAGTTTTACTCTATGTTTTCAGCTAACATAAATAGTTCAGGATTATGGTCATATGAAGAGTGTCCATCCATTATCAGCATATCATACTCAATGTCGCCTAGAGGCTCGCGATGCTCAAGAAAAACGTCGCTGAACCACTTTACGAACAACTCTTTGTCAATCCAACCACTTGCAGAGCACGTGACAACAGAACAAAACCATTATATTATACTAGTGACAGTGACCAAAGTCACAACACTCGCGAAGCTCTACCTGAGAGTCTAGCAGTGAAATACTCTATATATTAGCTTGGTGCAAACTGAAAAAAAAATTTTAAAAATTTTTAATTTTTCTCAATTTCTTTGGGTCCAAAAGAAATTGTCCCCCTAGGGAACCCAAAAAAAATTGTTTATATTGAATTTTGATTTTATGTGCACCAATTAATTCACCTCGTCGAGATGAGCCGAATGGTGATAATCTTAACTCGATATCATACCTGGTTCCCGAGTTATGGCCGAAAAACGCCCGTCCTAGTAAACCTGGTAAACTTAATACTACTATAAAAAGAAGTAAAAACGTAAAAAAAGTAGAAAAAATTATTTTTTCAAAAAATAAAAAACGCTTTCTTGAAATTTAATAAGATTTCTTTAAAAAAAATTTTTGAAAATCCGTCAATAAATGTCCGAGTTATGAAAACCGACAAACAAACAAACAAACACAAACGGACGCCACTCGCCATCTGAGATCGCCTTCCTGTTACAAACTCGCTCCGCTGTGTTACACTCGCACTCGCTTCGCTCGTGCTCGCTTAGCTCGCTTCGCGAGTGATTAACCATACGGAAAATGGTACCCCTATAAATAAGAGAAACACGATAAATTAAACAAATATGAGAAAATCACTGGCAAAGACTTCAATTTTCAGTGTTACACAAAATAGGTCAATAAATATTGAAAGCATACTTTGATAAGAATAGTTCAGTTAAAATTAATACTAACCGTTTTTGGTTTCTGCCCGGTCGGCTTTTTTGCCAATGGTAGTCGTGTCACATTATGGTGCCGTTGCACCCTTCCAGCAACCTTTATTCGAGCCATGAGTTAGGAACAAAAACGTCAAATATACTTAGCTTTATTCAGTGAATAGCAATAAATCTGGTTCTGAAACATATACTTTAGCTTAGGTGCAGAATTGATACAATATAATAGAGAACGCCATCAAAATTTGAGCCCTATATCACGACTTATTGGTAGTGTCGAGCTTAGACAAACGTGTCGACACTATAAGCAAAAAGTGTCGAGCCAAAAAGTAATCACAAGAAAGTAAGAAATATTTTTATTTTGTCTATAATTCTGTTAAATACGCGGCAAACTCAAAAACTGAAATTACCATAGTATACGAAACTTGATTACAACTCGTTTGATATATAAATCTTGTCTGTAGGGCTTACATAGACCTCACACGTATTCTTTAAACTTTTATGAAAAAGTTTAATTTGAAACAATAAAATCTAGTTGCTTAAAAACCACTTAACAACAAGCCAACGAATAAAATAAAAAAAAATTGGCGCCATTTAAAAATACAACCAATGAATGACGACATCGGTGGCTATCGTCATGCAGTGCATGAAAAGAATTAGATATACGGATTATGAGTCACACCTGGAAAGCTCTAAAATTATTGCAAAGTGTCGAAATAAGAGAAGTGTCGACTATAGACGTGCTTCCTATATATTTATCATTTTAGCGGAAAACTTTGTTATCGTTGAAGGAACTGTAAACATGAAGGATCAAAATAATAGATTCATACACAGACCATATACATACCAAAATATAAACACACCGCACATAAATGTTAAAGATGTAATTTGAATAGTAAAATGTTAGCCGTATGGCAAAACAGTTTGTCCGCATTTAACGTCATATGCATGGTTGTTTTTTAATTAGCGGTCTTTCTTAGCTGCATATTTTATTTAAACCGCGACTGTAGAATGATTATGTAAAATCTGTGCATATTTTACAATGTCAGATTTGTAACTAAATTTTTTTGCTAAAGTTGTTCAAAAGGATATGATATTTAGTAAATTCTTAATACCGCTTTTCGTAAAGCTTTAAATTGGATCCATTGCGAGCATCAAATTACATAGGTAAATATTCCAGCTTTAACTGATAACATTTCATTTAACGTCATATGCATGGTTGTTTTTTATTAGCGGTCTTTCTTCGCTGCATATTTTGTTTAGACCGCGACTGTAGAATGATTATGTAAAATCTGTGCATATTTTACAATGTCAGATTTGTAACTAAATTTTTTTGCTAAAGTTGTTCAAAAGGATATGATATTTAGTAAATTCTTAATACAGCTTTTCGTAAAGCTTTAAATTGGATCCATTGCGAGCATCAAATTACATAGGTAAATATTCCAGCTTTAACTGATAACATTTCATTTAACGTCATATGCATGGTTGTTTTTTTAATTAGCGGTCTTTCTTAGCTGCATATTTTGTTTAAACCGCGACTGTAGAATGATTATGTAAAATCTGTGCATATTTTACAATGTCAGATTTGTAACTAAATTTTTTTGCTAAAGTTGTTCAAAAGGATATTATATTTAGTAAATTCTTAATACAGCTTTTCGTAAAGCTTTAAATTGGATCCATTGCAAGCATCAAATTACATAGGTAAATATTCCAGCTTTAACTGATAACATTTCATTTAACGTCATATGCATGGTTGTTTTTTATTAGCGGTCTTTCTTCGCTGCATATTTTGTTTAGACCGCGACTGTAGAATGATTATGTAAAATCTGTGCATATTTTACAATGTCTGACTTTGTAACTAAATTTTTTTTCTAAAGTTGTTCAAAAGGATATGATATTTAGTAAATTTTTAATACAGCTTTTCGTAAAACTTTAAATTGGATCCATTGCGAGCATCAAATTACATAGCTAAATATTCCATCTTTAACTGATAACATTTCTCAGCTCAGATTATCAATGGTTCGGGCAGCGACTCTGTAACGGTAAACGACATTAAACAAAAGTTGGATAATAATCCTGAACACGGACGAAGTAGATACGTTAAAGTGTTTGCACATTTGCGCGATTTGCTACAACAGCGCTCTGACAATACGCCTAGTCCGCCAAAAGCTCCGAGGACAACGGTGAGTTAAATAGGTATAGAAATATTATATCAGTTATTGTATATTAACTTTAGTTAGTTAAATTATGTATTCACACCTCGGGGATAGTGGGATATAATTTGAAACGGAGTGTGCGTAGCGAGGGCAATATATCCAAATAGCCCTTGAAGTTTTAAGCAAAAATTTGTTTTTGTCTGCGTATAAAACCACGTATGAACTTTTCCTAGATGGATGGATTTTCACAAATTAATAGAATGTTGTTGCGACCCTAGCTTCGTGTCGCGCAATTTTGTTCCCAAATACGAAACCGATACGTATTGGAGACTGATTTTGGACATTTGGAGTCCCCCATGCTGAAGTATGGAGGTTCGGTGCCTTAGGGTACAGATATGGCTTAACGGGATAAACCCCCTGCCGCTAAGGTTGGTTGACAACACAGGAGGGGGCAAGATGTTATGTCTCACAAATTGACATCGTTATTGAGGCATTTGGTTTTTGATATATATACTGGAAATGGCCATGATTGTAGTATATAGTAAGTTGGTGTAATTCCCGTATTTCAGAGTTTACCTACGCTCGAAAAATTCAATTTGAAGCTTTGAAATAGTCATTGAGCACCGACTAACCGTACTCGCGCTGTTTTACGTCGCGGGGCCAGGAATAAGTTATAATATATATATATATATAGATAACATATTAAGCTGTTTAACATTATTTGGGCAACATATTTCTACATGATCACATTACATAAGAGTTGTTAGCATATTCTCGCATGATTTTTTATATGAAAATTGAATTGTCTCAGCATAGTTTTAGCAAATTGAACTTAAGCAAGTTTATGTAGCGATGTTGAATTTATTGATCTTTCCTAGAATTTCTACTCCCCAGCTTGAAATTGGTAAATTTTGAAGATACAGCGGAAATTTTTTACCATTCGATTCGCTCAGTGAGCCGAGTCAGAAAATATTCATTTCGACCAGATCCATGATATTTTTTTATTTTTTTGTGTTGCCAATGGTTAAATCACCGCAATCGGCTCATGGGTGTTTAATATCATATTTATGTTGAATCTTTAGGCTAAGCCTAAGTCGTTAACCCATGAATCGATGCAACTGACCTCTTCGGACCTCGGTTCATGTATGGTTTAGATCGACTGAGTTCGTAATTGTTTCTTGCGGTCCTGAAATTCGATTTTTCAAAAAATTTTTGAACGTATTTGAACGGTTATTTTATATATTTTGTTACAAAAACTTGTAACATGGTTGCGCCATTTTGACTGAAGCGGATGGCAAAAGACTAATAGTGGTGGTCAAGGGCGCTAGAATGGTGGATCCTGGTGTAGGCAAACTTTCTAGATTGTGTTTGCCGGGGCCACCAATCTATTGGCACCCAAAAAATTTGGGCTTTGGCGTCCAGATTTGCAAACGCTCTGATGCCACTGGTTATGGTTCACAATTTTGAGTCGATGAACTGACAACAAGTACAACGTACATATTTCTTGCTGTTCCAGGACGTACATCAAGACAACAGTGAAACGGGCACCGTTAGTCAAACCGACGAGTTTCACATCGTGGTCGAGTCCAGCAATAATTTTCCAACAAGCGCCGGCTTGGCATCGTCAGCGGCTGGATTTGCTGCTCTAGCTTTTGGTCTTGGAAAGCTCTTCGAGCTCGATCGTAGATGCGTTAGTGCGTTGGCACGACTCGGTAAATCGAGCATTCATACGACTTTGTCTTTTTATATAAATACATATTTTTTATAAATCGATTTGACATAAAGGAAAAATTCAATGTAATAAGTGTTTATAAATTAAAAAATGTTGTTATTATTATGATTTTATACAGCCAATAAAACCCATAATGTCGTATTAACACTGCTGAAGCTGGATGTGGAAACTGAATTATTATTGTACAATGCTTATTATGTAAAGTTTATAAATCCATCTCCTAAAGATTATCGCTGAAGTTTTGCTTAAAAGAAACTGGGTGGAGCAAATTGTTTTATAGTAAGGTCGCATTGCTATAGTTTCTCTTGGTCAACTGCATTCGCATTTTTTGACTCGCGTTCAAAACTGCTCATTTCAAAGTCAGCTTGCTGGATAATGGCATGCCGCAATAATTAACATCATTATGAAATTAACATTAAACACATGGTATTTCATATAGTGCAAAAACGTTGAGCCAAATTTGGCTCATTTTGAGCTACATAGAATCTCGCTAGACATGAGTCGGACCCTAGGTGGCTCAGAATAACTGAGCAAATTTGGCTCAATGATTTTTAGAGTGAGGACATTGGTATGGTAAAGTGTCATTATGTTGCACAAATAACGTCTCAATATTCTTACGACGCAATGCAACCACTAGTCGTCAAAAATGTAGGTCCATCGTAATTTTTGCGTATATTCAGTGTGCGTGACAAACGTTCTTGTTACGCCGTAGGCTCGGGCTCGGCAGCACGGAGCGTCAACAGTGGATGGGTGGTTTGGTACGCCGATGATGGTTCCACGGAGACAATTTTCTCCAGTCTACATTGGCCGGAACTGATTGCGGTTATTGTCGTTGTATCGGAGCGCGTAAAACCCATATCAAGTACCACTGCTATGCAGGTAAACGTGATACGACTATTGTGGCTCTCTGATTCTGTGCAGTGATAGGCGCAGTATTGTTATATTAATTGTAAGGTTCGATTGTCGACTGCTGATCAGCATATATTTTGGTAAGACACGATACAGATGAGATTGTTGTCGTGCTGGTTCAGAAAATCACAAGAATATGGATAGTCTAGTCAGAGTTTGCCCGAGTTCACTATGACCATCTCACACGGTTATGAGCGAGTTGACCTCATCCTTAATAAAATTTGTCTATTCAGTAAAACTAATAATAATTATTTATCCCGCATGTACATATCAACAAAATAAAATTTTGATTGGTAAAACATTGTATTAAATTTAGTGCGCGGCTGTCAGTATTCCTAAACTTTGATATTCTAAAATTTGTATAGGTGCGGCTGACAGAAAAATTTGGGTTTTACGGATTCATTGTTTGACCGCTGTTTGGTTGAAATTTTTTCATGCTTTTTGGGTTTAGGCTGAATGTATTTAAAAATTATTAAAAACATTATTTTAAAGAGACGCTGTTACTATACAAATTGGAAGAGTTTGACACTGTTTTCTTTATCGTTTTCGAAAAATCCTTATATATAATCATAATCGATTGACTACCGAATACCACGTTTGGGGTCTTTCCTAGAACCCCATCCCCTAAAAAAACTGGTCAATTTTGAAGATACTACGCAAATTTAAGTCCCATCCGACTCGGTTCATAAAATACCTGTTTCGGCAATATTTATGACCAAAATTGTTTCGTTTTTTGGGGTTCCCAGTGGTTCTCAAAATTTTCGGCAAAACTTTATTCTCGATGTCAACATGCCTTCTAATGATTGAATGATAAACTTGGATTGATCAAGTTAATGGCAAAATTAGACGGATGTTGTCAGTTCGAAAAAACTAGCAACAAGCAACTTTCAACAAAAATAGATTTTTCAATTATGTGTAATTTACAACAGGATCAATTATTGTTGAAAATATAACTTGCTGGGGCTTAACCTATTACTGATTTTCGTTAAGGAATAACAAGTGACAGGTCAGTGCTCGACAGCATATCAGTTTCTATTTAATTTATGAACTTGAGACAGCTTCAGTATGTCAAAAGCTTATGTCACTTTTCGTCGAACTTTAGACTTAAGCAGTGTTCTTCAACCCATTTATTATATAGTTTGGGACATTGTTACCGGAAAGTAACCGAAATTCACTGAAATTTTGAAATATGTCCACTGCAGAAAATAGTGAAAATAATTATAGACAATGTCCATGGGTTTCTTATGATATCACAACTTAAAGATTTTATCTACCTTCAATTTCGTACACGTGATACCGAATATACTTAATCGAATTGTCTAACTAATTACAATAATTTTAATGATGATTCAACAGATCTCGGTGACGAACGGAAGATCGTACAGTCGAATGCGTGATCACGTACACATAGAGCTTCAGTAGCATTGTACTAAAGGTCACTCCATTTAAAATAGTTAAGCTACTCCACGCGTGCTCTTGTTTCAATAATTATTATAAAGTTTACATAGAGTAAAATGTCCAAAATATCATTTAACAGTAAAAATAAGGCGAGGTGTAAATTGATAAATTCGTATTTACACCAAGAACGCTAGAACACAGCAAGAGAACATTAATTTTGAGCTCATCCGACTCGATCATCCGTCGCTGAGTTATGAAGATTAAAAACAACATCGTGACTATTTATTTGCACTAACTATGTGATCTTGATTAAATGATACAAAGCCCAACTACGGCAGTTAGGAATAATTTTATATACCATTCGAATCGCATTGACGAGATGCGTCGAATGGTCATGAAATCAGCTTAATCTTTTGCTTAGGCTTACCCTTAGGCTTAGAATTTCACAAAAAATGGCAATAACTTCAATCGGTGAACTGATTAAGCCGATTTTATCACCATTCCACTCAACTCGCCAATGCGGTCGAATGATATATATCGTAGAATACTGGGCTCTCCAAATTGGCGGGTTGGGACCCCGTGGCATTTTTCGGTTCCCACTGGTTCAAAGAAGTTGCCCCCCGGTTCATGCCCTCTGGCAAAATTTTTAGTTTCCGATCAGTCAAAAGTACATAAAATTTGATCAAAATTTATACTAAAATTCTGTTCTGCAGCCAAAAATTTCGTAAATTTTGTTAAAATTTGTTTCAAAATTCTCTTCATCAAAAGGGTTTTGGTAGTATTTCTAACAGTATTTTAACCGTTTTTTCCCTAGGCAAAATGCCCCATGGCAAAATCCGGCGCTCCCTGGTTCATGCCCCCTGGCAATTTTTTCAGCGAATGAAAAAGTAATAATGATATTATCTATGCTACATTAATGATAATATATCTATCGAAAAAAATTTTCAAAGATTTTGAAAATCATTGGAAACCTAAAACAATCGAAAAAATTTTTGGCATAAATATTGGTGTATTTTCTGAACCGTCTCGTTGAGCTTTAGTGTAATGGTACAAAAATGACCAATTTCGGGTTGGAGGATTCTACAGTCACGCTTAAAAATAAACGCGAATTTTAGGCGAATCGTTGGTGAAAAATTCGCGAATAGCAATTGAACCGCTGTTATATAATTTTTAGTGAATATATCGCGAAAAATTTGTTTTTATTTCTGAGCGTGACTGTAGTGACTGCCCACTTTTTGTATATACATTCCATACTTACTTACATTCCATACATACTTTTTGTATGAAATTGCTTATTGAGTAGCATATACCTGATCAAAATTCGACGTTGAAGATTTTACTAGCTGTGTCGTGTATGATTATGTCCGAAAAAGGGTCCTTAAGAACTGTAAGAACTGTAGAGTGCGTTTATAATAAAACCGTTAATAAAAAGTTCATATAGACATTTTACTACATACACCTTGGCACGATAATAATAATTTATCGGTGGCCAAACGAGCATTTCATTGTAGTGGCATGCTTTCAGTATAAGCGCATTAACTATAAGCACATTCTACTGCGCGTGTTTTTGGTAAAAAAACTTTTACAAAAATTGACCAGTTTGCTTCATTCGGCTGCTTGAAGTCCTGAGTTAGAATAACTGAAAACATAGGTCTTGCAGTATTAAATATATGCTATAATTTTGTGCGCAAACGTCTGGATACGATAGACAATAAGGTATATATTTAAAAAGATGCCAATGCCGTCTTATTGTGTTTATTATCCGGTCACGCTAGTTTAGAATTTTAACCGATGGCGCACTATAAAATTATAAATAAAATTCAGAAAGCACCGTCACGTTAACCTGATTTTGTTACTGTAAATTCGACGTAGTATGCGATGGTTTTGATTGTCGAATTTTTAGTTTTTTCCTATAGTAACACAATGTATTGCACGGCAAATTATTTGAGCCAAATTTGGCTCATTCTGACCCTCCAGGGGCCTGCCTCAAAATGACCAGGTTCCAAATGACTCGGAATGAGCCAAATTTGGCTCAATGATTTTTAGAGTGTAGGTTATGCCTTACACACCATCGGTTAGGGGATTGTGGGAGTCCCTCAAATTCTGTTGCTAATTTTAGCGATCCGTTGAAACCAGCACACTACTCACTCACCGCGTGACGACGGTTGTGCCGGCGCGTGTAAAAGATCTGAAGGCAGCCATTCGATCTCGAGATTTTGCCAAATTTGCTAATATCGTGATGACCGACTCAAATCAACTTCATGCCATTTGTCTTGATACGTATCCGCCGACTGTGTATTTATCCGATGTTTCACACGCTTTAATCAATTTAGTCCATAGCTTTAATTCGCATGCTGCAGCTCAGAATTCTACGGATAGCCTTATTTCGGGGCCACGAGTTGCATATACTTTTGACGCCGGACAAAATGCGTGTCTTTTAATGTTAGATAGTGTTTTAAAGGGCTTTCTTCGATATTTATGGGCAAAGTTTCCGAAGCGAAATAGTAACAATGCGGCAAGGTTTATTCGACGCGGTAATGATATTGATACAAACACAGTCTTCGTGGATTTCTGGGACCCTGGATGCGACAAAGAAATTATTGGAAAGGTAATGCCCGATGCTGTAGATTATGTTTTTGTCAGCCGCGTTGGGGGCGGGCCGTTTGTAGTATCCCAATCAACGGAGAAGCAGTAGCACTATCTGATATGTGCCACTTTGACAAGCAACGCTTTTGCAATGGTTTGGTGCTGTGTTTGCTTTGGCTATACGACCAAAAGTGATTTTAGGCTGCTGAACTATGCAATGGTGTAGTACGCTTTGCTGCACATTGTAGGTGAAAATTGGTGCTTTGAATACTCGTAATTAATCCACTCAATGGAAAAATGGTTCCCCGCGATCAGTAGCTAAGGCACTGAAGACACTTAACTGCATAAAACTTTATGTAGCAATGTTATGGCGATGTTGTCGTACTCTATGTTGTAACACAGCATGTGCATAATAAAACAAGGATTATGGGGGAAAGTATCGTGAATATAACTTTTTATAGTTGAATGTTTCAAAATATATATATAACAAACTATTGAAAAGAACATTGTCGTAATGGTTTGGTCTGTGGCTAGACGTTCATAGCTGATTAAAACAAATTCTGAATTTTCAAATTTTATACTGCTGCAATCAGCAACACACAACATGGTCGAATACAACATTGGGCGCGATTTTCGTTTTTAGTAGTACCTTTTAGAGGTGGGAACAGGGAAAAGGATGGAAAAACATTTTTGAGCCCCCTGGTACTCGCGAATAGAGGAGGGTTATGCACCGCCGCTAAGTCGATTGCCGCTGCTGAGATAATTTGTAAAGATCACTAAGCGTACAACTTGTACTTACTTATCTGGGTGCTTTAGAAATTTTACCTTTTTGAGTTTAAACTATTATACTGCTTTTAGGTAAGCAATAGTTATTATTTCACATTGGCATTTACGAGTGATAACAACGAAGAAATTGACCCACTTTGGTCACGTACATCCCTACCACCCAACCAGCCGCTAAGATGGACAGTTTACTGCTTAGGGATATTGTTAAATTGGTCAGATCTCCGTCCCATGACCTTTGCCATAGCATCGACTCCGTAAATTGCTTAGATCTTTGAGCTTACATAGGTATTATATACTCACTAAAACAGTCTTTTAAGTAGGCCGTCTAAAGGAAACGAACCATCTGCTCTTTTAAACAGCGCTCACTAAAGGGACAATAATTAGGTCATTTTAATGACAGCGCCCACTGCCTAATAAAACCACCCTACTAAATAAAATTACATATTAAGCGAGGCTGTATAAAATATGCATATACATTCACATTTTGGCTTGTTATGTGTTTTAGTATTTTGTCATGGTGTTTCCTTTTACACTTAAGGTGCATTGAGATATCTTGGAATGCATTAAATTGTTTCGTGCGATGTCTAAAATGCATGTTTTGGTCCATTAGACAACGATATAGAACAGTCGCCATTCTTAGCTTTGTCACCCTTATACGGTATCATCAGAACGTAGCGTAACGTAGTGAAGATTGTGTGTTATGGGAAACGACTTAATTGAATTTCATGATCTTCGGCATATTCGAAACCTCCGAGCGTTTTTAGAGTTAGGGTCTGGTTCAGCGGTCAAAATGGTTTTTTGCCCCATTTTAGTACCTTTCACGAACAACATTATTTTTATCTTAAGGTACCAATTTTTTTCTATGGTTGGCTTTAACTCATAGTAAAATAATAAATGCCGATGTGCATTTTTGTTTTTTGATTAAGGCTCCGGTTCTGGAGTTTGGGATTTGAGATTTTCGGGCATGGGAAAATCATTGCTGGTTCTGGTTTTGAGACTCATAGTTCCGCGGGAACTGAGGCATGGCGCCCCATGATTCGTCGACCCAAAATTCCTAATGCTATTGTGGCGCCCTGGGAGGCTGATAGGTTGCACTTGGGGGTTTTGGGGCATGGGAGACTTATTACCGGTGTTAGTTTTGCGGTATTGTGTAATATCCACATATAGCATATCGACGTATGCTATCGAGAGCTGATTGGCTGTGCAACCAAAAGGCGTACGTGTATCTATGCTTCATTAGGTTCTGCAATCTCGATAGAGTTATATATATACTAGTTCATTGGAAAGTGTTTCTTGAGCTTATGTATAAGATTGTGGTTTCAAATGAAGACTAAAAATCCAAAGAACCCACTCTCGGGAAGCAAGAGCCTGTTTTCAGAATCAGCTTATTTCTTGGCATATGAAATTTTTTAAAATACAATTAAAATCTGGATTAACTGTTATCTGTTTTATTCATTGTAATGCCAAAATTCCTATATCAGGTAGTCAATATATATACTAGACATGGGATACAACTGATCGTCCTCTTTCTTGAAATATCTTTTCACGAAATATATTTAGTTTTATCGAAAACCATCAAACCAAAACGAAAAGTTGCTGGTAGAGCAATGGCGACTCCGCTGCGAAATGTGCCGTTTATTGACGATTGTAAGACCGAATTATCTATTTCTAAAAGAATGTTAATCTCGTTTGATAGTTCTGTTATAAACAAGAACAGCATGGGCGTTGAAACTACACTTTTGAAAACTGGACCCGAGGTCTGAATTTAGTGTCAAAAACATGTCGACATGAATTTCATGGTAAAGAAATACCGGGGACGAAGCCGGTGGTGCATGAATCTGCGGATGGGTCATGTTTATGATCCACTATGCCAGCCATAAACTGGGGTATAGGTGAAAACGACCACGGACGTTACTAAAATCACTGCACAACAGTGTCGCACTATTTAGCTTTAGCATAGAATCTGGAATATCATCACACCGACCTTTGAAACTCCTGTTGAATCACTCTTGTGCTAGCGGTCTTTGCTATAACATAACGGTTACAACAGCGAATATACAATTTTTACTGCTCAATGGGTGCTGTGCTATGACTTCAGCTAATTCGTTCTAATCACAGAAGTCGTAAACGTTGATACGAATTTGATGATAGTTATTTGTCTATTTTAAATGTTATAAGCAATCGGATAAGGATTAACTGTGTGGATGTGCAATTTTTAAGAGTTGATGATGAAATATTAGTTTGCGTTCGATCTCGCTAACCGCGTTTGTGCTTTCTAACGTAAAATATGAAGATAGAATTGATCAAACCGCGCAAGGAACAAGTGTTTTAGTCAAGTAAAGTACGAGATGTCCCGGGCACCATCAAATAATCACAACGGAAATTGTTGGATATGTTAACCCTTTCATGCCAGAAGTATGTATATGTACTTTATCCGTGCAATGTTTGACAAATTCAAGCTAAATAGTCGAGCGCTGCTTATACCATTATTATGGGCAATCTACATACACACCAGTGTAAAATTAGTTGTTGCTCGGTCCCTCATGGAATCTCGTAAAGCGGTGAATAGCAATGTCAACTTTTGGGCAGGTCCAACCTTGTATTTTTCCTTTCCCAGAAGCCCTATATTACTAAATTGAACCCTATCCCTAAAATTGTAATCAACTAATACAAGGGCGTAGCCAGGTAGGGTTGCGGGGGTCGCGACCCCCGCCTTTGGCTCAACCCCAAACAAAATTTTTTGAACGATTCCTGTTGAAAATCATGTCGGAAATTGTCCTAAAACTATCTTCTCTCGCACTAGAAAACAATTACTTTCAACAGTATTTTTGACCAAACTTCCCATTTTTGTATTAAAATTCGCTAGTTTGGCAACAGTTACATCTTTTACCTGTTTATGGCGTACTTAATATACCAATTCTGGACCCCGCTTTCACATTTCTGAGCGCGACCCCCCCGGACGTCCCCCTTTTAGCTACCCCCTGTGGGCCGCTACCCCCCTTTCAAAATTCCTGGCTACGCCCTTGATGTCCTCGTGTTCGTGAATTGCGGGTTAGTTCGAAGAGCGAATCAAAGGCAATATTTTCAAGACCATTAATTATTCTGTAGATCATGATGATATCGGCTCGTAGACGGCGACTAGCAAGCGACTGGATATTCAATGTAGCAAGGCGATCTTCATACGATAAGTGACCAATACTTGGTGTAATTTTAGTTGCACGTCGTTGGTCCGCTCAAGTAAAGCAATGTCACGTTGACAATGAGGACACCAAACTTGGACACAGTATTCTAAATGAGGACGTACAAGAGCACGATAGTTACTAATATACCTCCCCAGGGGAGATAATGATTCTCCCAGAGGGCCGACTCTTATAACCTCGATTGTTAGGACATTTTCTACTATTCTGGGCATGGGGAATCTTGATTTTCCTATATTAGGGCTATAGGACCCCCTAATTATAACCTACAAGTTATAGGGTACAATTCCACATATTTAGTATTTTCAACCAAATACCAAGATTAATTTCATTTTCAAAACTTTCCCTAAGTGTGTGGTGGTCATGATTCCCGAGTGGAATGGCACGCGGCCACACCTTGGGTAACCACCCCATTTTACTCCTATTTCGGGGATTATTACTTCCCAAACATGGGTCGAAATTTACTACTTTATAAATTCCCTTACTTTTGTTCCAAACAACATGATTCTCACGGATTTCTTAATTACTCCCGATGGGGTATATCTTATTTCCGGTAGGGTAACACCCATCCTTACTCCGGTAAACCCTTATAAACACCCCTATCTTGAGATACTTCACCCTGCTACCTTAATTCAGTTTTCGAATTTACCTAAAAATCCACTTTTTAACCTTGTTACCAAATTCATAGGTATATTAGGATTTTATCCATCAAGGTCAAACTTTACTCCAGGGCTGTGATAGCCTAATCCCATTATTATTCCATTCTTAATCACACTTGGATTCTTCAAATTTTCACCATTTTCCTTCCAAAATTAAACATGTTAAAATTTGATTTTTCTAATTTCATACGATGATAAGGGTTTTTCAAACTATCCCAGAGGGTTCTCACCATTTATTCCTACCCTGAAAACTACCTAACTCCTATGGGATACCCAATAACACCCCTATTTCTAACCCCAAAAATTCACCAAATTTGTTCAAAATTATATATTAAATAAATAATCTAATAATTGTTACTAAATAAATTTTGTTAGCTACCATTTTACTGCGCTGTAAAACTCTGGCTTTTTCGAGCAATTTGCGCATGCGCGAGTCACCATCTTGGAGAAAGACGGCGCATTAGTGTATTATTATTATTATTGTTGTTATTCTTCTTCGAGTACGTGTGGTTTAGAGAATCGTTTTTCTAGATTTTTCTAATTTGCGCAATTTGCGCATGCGCGAGTCACCATCTTGGAGAAAGACGGCGCATTAGTGTATTATTGTTATTATTATTGTTGTTATTCTTCTTCGAGTACGTGTGGTGTAGAGAATCGTTTTTCTAATACTATTAATATGGTTTTATTTTTTCTACGATTACGAGTCTTGTTGTTTTTTTCTTTCGTGCGTTCTTGATAATATTGTCATGTTGTACATTGGGTAGCCTTATGTTATGATAGTTTTGCTAATAGTATTCGGTTACAAATCAATGGTTACTATTTTACTTTATTTTATTCTTACTTTCTTTTAATAACGACAGGCGTTGCAACTCTGTAGGATTTGTGGAAGATTTTTCTTGGTCTGGGATCCTACCCCTGTGACGCACTTGTCTTCTTCGCGTAGTAACCCCACAATGTGAACACATATTCAGGTAAACACATATTTTTATTTCACCCTTCCCCATACACACACATATATAAGTATGTTTAGGTACTCAAAGTGGCGTAACAGGAGGTTACCCCATTTTTCTGGATCCTGCCGAGGTGGTGGGATTACTAGGCATAGTAAGACCTAGTATAGGGTTATGGCAGACCAGAAAGAGGGCAGCCCATCCGCTAAACGGGAACCTCTGGGTGGGATTGGTCTTTCTCCCTTTCTGGAACCGTTTTTACCACCCGTTGGTACCAGGCCGTCTTCTATGGGCTGCTCTATCGTCGAAGGCTGCATTGTTGCAAGTATGCTCTAGGGTGGCACATAATTACCGGAATTATGTCTTCGCGCGAGCCTCGCCTAGGGGTTACCCAGCATGCAGGCCGGGGAAATTTTACGGTTAGGGGGCTTGGCGGTTATGGTCCAACACCCACGTTCTATTTAGGGGCATCCTGCGTCACTTGTCCCACTAACACTAACCCATGAAATTCTTAGTTTGTTTCCAGATCCCCAAAGCCTACAACTTGCTCAGGTAAAGTTACGACTTGGGTACGTGTATCCCATAATACATGGTTATGACGAAACGACCATTCCGAAAAGTTCAAAAAATCCATATAAAAATTGTTACCCCCGAATACACTTCGTATTGCTGGACATGAAAATCATATTTGTGTTTCATTACCGTTACTATTTGTTATCTTCCTACCCCAGGTGCATGATAATGCCGGGGCTGTTAAGTTTTACATATATTGCGTTGGATACCAATACTGTTACTTTGTTTATTTCTTGTTCTTAAACTTTCAAGCTAACAACGGGTATTAAAATTTTTTCAGCGGAACTTGTGTCGTTGATCGAACTTGAGCCGATCCCTACTTTTTCAGTTGTCTTGTTAATCCACCCAAAGGTGCTGGTCACCTGTATGGATGCGTTTATTCTCCCTTGCGCTAGCCCTAGCTGGTCCCTAGGATAATATTGTTCCACGCTTTAGAGGTACTAGGCACTTACCGGGAATCCTTAGCTTGTCACTGCGATACGTTTATTCTCCCTTGCGCTAGCCCTAGCTGGTCCCTAGGATAATATTGTTCCACGCTTTAGAGGTACTAGGCACTTACCGGGAATCCTTAGCTTGTCACTGCGATACGTCTACGTCACCCAGCTATATCGTTATTGCACTACTTGTCATTTAATTTTAGGCAATCTGTATATGTAACAGGCCCGTTCCGGCCCGTTACGCGCGTCGTGCAGGATTTTAGCGTTCAAATTACTCAACTGCGTCTCAAATTGAGCCGAACATCCCCGGCAGGGACAAAAGTTTCATATGTGACTTGGTGCCATGGTTACCGATAATTGTGGCGTTTATTGTGTTATTGCCTATGCATTTTGCCATTGTCATATTTCGTCATCAATGTAACCTTTGCCCTTGCGTAATTTATCTTATAATTGTATGCTTGAACTGGCTCAGGTGAGCTCGGAGGAGACGGGTTTAGGTTAATTGCGCGAACCCAAAAAAAAGACAAGGAACTGTAGGAGAGTGCCAAATTTAGTCAGGATCGACAACTCGAACGGAACTCGACCACTAGCCCCTATCTTCCCCCATTGAAAATTCAAATTTCTGACCGTCCGGGAATAGGAGGCCTTTGACAATCTAAGGGGAGGGGAAGTGATCAGAATCAAGACCATCAAGTTTACCTGGTTTGAGCGAACCATAGCCTAATGGTCGCAAAAGTAAGCTGAAACAAAGGGGTTACGGTAGTTTCCGATTATTCGGAAATAACGGACCTCGGGCCTGTTTATCGGCCCGTAACCGTCCAACGGTTCAGATTTACCAGAAATGCACCGAGTACTTTTCGGTAGAGAATTTTCAGGGCTCTCGAACGAGCCCAAGATATAGCGAATCGCTGGAGGATTTCACGAGATATCCTGGGGACAAATAGGTGAACATTCAATTAACGGCCAATACTTACGCTAGGTTTGGTTGGTGACCATGGTCCCGAATGGACCTGATATAGGCATATATGGATATATAATTATGTATATATGTAGACATGTGTGTGCTGCCCGATCGTCGTGTCTCGGTATGTCTATTTTCCCGCCCCCACCGTATCAGAACCTTCATTTTTATAGCATCCGTTGACGCCCAAAATTGCCTGACCCGCTGGTTTTCTGGTAACCATCGGATCATTGATTGAAAGTATGCGTGTTTCTAAGTAGTGTACCCATTTAGGCATCTGACGAGGCCCGGCGGGTCTCGATCTGACCAGTCCTCCCGCTGTCATATAGCTTACTTCCCTGTTCTATAATGCACCACGAAAATTCAACATAAAATTCCTTCAGTTTGTACCAACTCCGTATTTGACTACAGACCCTAAACGTGCTCATGCGACCCCTCATTTTATTTGTCTGCTCCTGGCGAGCACAACGATATCCGGCGGGTCTTTGTCCGCCTTCGCGTTAGCCCCTTATGACCGATAATGTGCCCCCCCAACTTGGCCTACCGACTGCAGGTGGGTACAGACCGACCGAAAATTTAACCCCAACTCAAAGGTAGACCTAACGCCCCTCATTATATTCGTCGCGTCGAGACATCTTCAACGATGCCCGGCGGGTCTCCATCCGTCGCCCCGTTAACCCGGGACGGCCGAAAATGCGCCCCCACTTTTTGCCGACACTCTCTTTAACGGTCTTTAACAGTCGTGATTTTAGTGCCCCTCTACCCGCTGCCGTTAAGGTAGGGAAAACACCCCTCGTTTGAATCGCCTTTCCAAGGCGAGTTCAACGATGTCCGGCGGGCGTCGCTCCGCCCAACCGTTAGAGCGGGAGAGCCCGCTGAAACCCCGTATGCCAATATATGTCGGAACCCAGAATTGGGTCCCGACCCGCCACTGCGTCTACCCCCCTCGTGTTTGGTATCATTCAGCCCCGTTTTTCGTCCTGGGACCGAATTTCGCCCCAGCCCCTCGAAATTCCCTCGGGAACCCCCTGTCCCGACTCCCTTCCCTGTCCTTTCTTTTTCGTTTCTTTTTCTTTCTTTCCACTCTCTCTAACCGACTTCTTTGGTCGGTTGTCGTCGTTGCTGTCGCCATGTGTGTGTGTGTAAGTGTGTGTATGTGCTGTTGTTGTTGTTGTTGTTGTTGTTGGTGGGTTGTGTTAATGTCGTTGTGGTTCTGCATGTTTCTAGTGTGGCCTCGAGCGACCTTTCTGTCGCTCAGGTCGCCTGTGTGTCTCATGTGTAGTGTGTGCTCATGAGTATTGTATGTGTATGTGTTTGTGGATATAGATATATATATATATATATATATAGTATGTAGAACGACACAAAAAACAGGACATGTAGGGACAGGACATACAAAATTCCGTTAAATTTGTGAGTTTTACGGACGGACTGGACACATAGGAATAGGACTGACGGGGGGTAGGTTTAGGGCCCTCCCGTGGGTTCCGGGAGTTCCTGAATAGGACCCCGGATAGACCGAAAGATACTTAGGATTATGCTGCGCCCTGGAACACGAAACAAGTTCATTCCTACCTTCGGTTCCCCCCCTTTGGGACGTCCAAAGACGTCCTGACGGGATATTTGAAATTTAGCTAGGAATGTCAAGAATGCTAGGAATGTTTGGCTTTATGTTGTAAGCCGACATATAAACGTGCAATGTTTGCACGTTTATCTATGGAGAGGGCGACAAAATTTAGCCCCAGATGCCCTCCAAATAAGCTTAATTAGGTGATGGATGAGGCAGCTAACTCGCTAAATAGCAGAAATTTGGCTTTAAATCGGCGAGTTAGCTGGGGGGAAAATTTGATGAATGAGGGCAAGGAGGCGAAGAAGACAGATTCCAGCTTACTTCGAGCGTATTTATGTACCAAACTTGGGTCTGCAATTTTAAATCTGACGGGTGATTTAACCGATTTCGTGTGACATCTGGGGGTAACGACCAAGCTAGATTATGCAAGGGGTTTAAAAGATCTGAGTAATGAGTTTAGGATAAGTTTCTGACAAGAATTTGGGACTACAGATGGGGTAAAATCGGAGATTTTGGAAGAAAACTCGCAGATGGTCGACCTCCGAGTAATCGGAGGGTTCAAACTTGATGTCGGCGATTTCGATTGAAGCCGACTCTCTCTAACGGGGTCCCAGGGTTTACGATAGCTGTCAAAATCAAAATCTTGGGAATTTTTCGATTGGGCGCCCGGGTTTGACCTCAAAAAAGTGGGCGTCAAAAGAACGTCGCCGATTGGATAGCGACAAAATCGCCATGCTTCAACACAGCAGAAAATTTTGAAGCGACGACTACCGCGTCGTCTCTTCGAATCAGTTCGACTTCGGCAGCGCGGAGTTCGGTCGACTTTACTGACCGGCTCCGACGCTAGAGTTTTACTACATTGGTTTCGCAATTTGTTTCGCTTTTCCGTGTTTTTGTTCGCTTTGCGTTTGGAATGGGATTCGACCGATGGAGGACCCGCGCAGACATCTTCCGTCTCGCGGAAGGGGACTAGCAGTTGCTGTCCCGGACCGAACGTCGTAAGTCAGGAGGTGAACCAGGCATATGGGGGTTTATTTTCCCCAGATCAAGATGTAACAGATCATCAAACTTTACATGGCTATAGCGCAATTCGTAGTTTCGGTAGTTCGACTGGACGCCCGTCGTGGGTCGTCTGATGTATTCAGGTTGAGCTGTCACATTTTCACATGACTTTTGACAAACCTCCTCCGTCGAGTTCCGTTTTGGGGACGTATTGAGTGATTGCACGGGAGGGTGTTAGGTTGTGAGCCTAAAAGCCGAAGTAGTTCTGATTCCCCGTGGTCATAGGTAAGGCAAATCAAAACGGACGCTTATCGTCCGCGCGCTTTTACATGACTTAGTACGTTTGAGTTAGGGCTGTTGAAATTTCCTGAGCAGACCACGGTAAAATTTACCAACGAAACCTTAGGGATTTGCTTGTTTGTTTTCCGTTGGAATTGTTGTTTGCAAAATTACAGTTTAATAGACCGTTCGGTGCTCATGCCGCTGCTTGAGCTCGGACCGACGTTGCAGTTAGGGACAGAGGACTAGCCTCTGTCGGGCTTTAGGAAGCCCCAAAATTTCAATTGTCAGTTGAGTTAAGAAATTTGGGGAAGGTAAAAGACTAAACAAATTCTAAGTGAATCCAGCTTGAGCTTAAGGTTTTTTTACTCCGTAAGGAGCAACACTTGTACACTGTTTGAAAGCTGGCGTCTTGTTTTATCTCTGACATGTGCTATCAGGCGACGTGTTTATTGCTAAAGGTTATTCGAAACTGGTATAGCGATTAGTTCCGAACGCCCGAGACCCAGCCAGCCCCGTGACACTCCCGACCAAGTACTGGTAAAAGACACGGCTACGGAAAGCCTACGGCGAAACTGCCCCGACCAGGCTATTAAGTTACCACATCTCATTGTGACAAGAACACGTGGTTAAGTTTCACGGAAACACGTAGGAAATCACCCCCTATTTGAAAATGAGTGAATGTCCTGGTTAGACACTAAAATCGGCCATGAGCAACGCTACCCTAGGCACGATAGGGTGTGCCATGTTCAAAATGAGATCACGATACTCCCATTTTAAGAAACACAAAATCGCGACCTTCCGCGAATCGTTTTGTCCCCAACCCGAGTAAGTGCAAAACCCCGTTTTCTTTTCAGAGCGACTTGATCGCTGAGTTTAAGCATTTTTACATTTTATCCCTGGTTGCCCGTTAGGCTATGTACTATGTATGCCCTTGCCTCGATTTTTGTCGTTTCTCTCCCTCCTTTTTCATTTTCCCTTGCTAAGATTCGATCCTGCACGGAGAATTCAAGTCCGCTGCAGGTCTGTCAGTATTAACCACTCGACCATCGAGTTCTGAGGAAATTCATTAAAATTTTAGTGATAACTCAACTGCACAATTTCGATAGTGCAGTTGAGACACTGTACAATTTCGAGGTGTACAGTGTAATAAGGCAATAGGATAAGCGATAGAGAGAGGACGGCAAGACAAAGGAAAAAAGCAACAGGGGAAACGAAAGAAACCAAAGAAACAAAGCAAGAAACAGGAAAGAAAGGCACCACCCGAAACAACCCCAAAGCAAACAACACCAACCCACCCCAGGCGAAACGAGTCCCAGTTGTGGGACGGGCACGAAAACACGTTAAAACAGTTAAAAGTGCGGCCTCGGTCGCCTAGGAAAGCGCTAGGGATAACAACTGCTCGTGCCTCTCGTCCATGTAGGCGGTCAGAATAGTAGCCAGGAGCGTCTCCGACATAACATAGCTCAAGGGATACTCCGCCACCAAAATCGGCCGCGTCACCACCGGCATACCGGTTATAGACTTTAGGACTCAGGATAGTCGAACTCCCGGCTGGACTATTCAAGTTGTTGAGACAACGGCAAATGCAGGATTAACCAAGAACCTGGCCTCAGGCTGGAATGGAAGGAGTGACTTGTTAGGGACGCTCGGCAGCATTTACAGCATAGGTAATGCACGCGGACAGCATTTTGACATCCGACCGCGATGTAGGAGACTCGTCGGTTGAACAAAAAAGAAATAGTCGCCCGTGCTCGTTGACTATTGTAAATAATCGATGGCTCTGACAATGTAATGATGTGTACTATACTTGGTTTCCTTTTTCTTATCCAGTGATCGAGTTTTTTGTACGGTAGACTTATGCATTCCCCGCACCCGGACTCGTGCCCTGTCACCGCCCCTCCCCCGCTTAGTTCTCGAGTTACGTGCACCGCCGCGCGCTATTGAGAGCGAACTTCGAAGCACGCCAGAACGCATGACCCGAGCGACTGCTGATTTAGTTAACGTTCGATGTGGAACGCCTCGGTTATAGATTCTGGTCCGGTACCACCGGGAACGACTTCGCTTGCGCCACCCCTTTCTCCTTCGCATTGCTGAACAAGGGGACAGATGTTCGGACGGGCGGATTAGTACTACCGTAGTTTGTATTTATGTGCGTATCTAACTGAATGCCCTTTGTTAATTGACACTGTACATGACTTTGAATAAATTCTTGAAAATCAATTGACGTGTCCCGTGTTATTGGAATCTTAGCGTGATAAGGACGTCCAGATGGACGGGCCGACCCTTCGTGCCACGGCTTGCGGACGAAAATACCCCAAGCCCTGACGCGAGCGGTCCGCCTCCAAGACTGAACTGTTTGTGTAATGATACAACGGCGAGAATGGTCCTCCTCATTACTTAGTGAAGTCACGCTCATATGAAAGCTCAAATTTACTAGGGCAACCTCATCACTAGACATTAACACAGCCAAGTTACCGCATTACGACAGAAATCGTCCGACGTTAAACATCTCAGGGCTCGTCGGAACCCTGTGGGGGCCATATGGCTACAACTGATTAAGTGTTCTGCTGAGGATAAATTAAGTGAAACTCAAAATTTAAATAGTAAAGCTAAATTATCACGCATTTCGCTTTAAATTACGCTAGACAAAACAACTTCCATTAGACTAGGACAGGGAATATCGGTTTGACATTATGGCCTGTGAGCAGGTTTCGGTGTCAACCTCCCTGGGGGACCTCAGCAATCATACCCAGATACTAGACACGTGCGCAACCAATCGGGCGGGGTCCGAACACACCCCGTGAAGCGCGCCTGCGGCCTGCTAAGCTCCGTAACTTCTTGGGTCTGACCAAGAAAAGTGGCTAAACTAGAAAACCTAGGGTCCGCCCTTGAGGTTACGATAGCCGGGGTCGTATGGGCATGGTGTTAGGAAGTTGCGCCATGCAGCTGCGTCACCGTTATTACATGCATATATAGCAATAGTTAGGTCCGGGCAATAACCACCCCAAACAGACACGAACAACAGGCGCCAACAAAGAACACACAGAGAAGAGCACAGAAAGGGGCCCACCAAGCGCAAAAACCCCAGGAAAAAGAACCTAGCTCCAACCCGCCAACTCGGGGCCGCTCGCGAGTCAAGCAGAGGGACGCCCAGAGCAAGCAGCTCACCTCCCGAAAGGACGAAAAGAAAAACAAAAGAAGAACAAGACAGGCTCCAAAAACACGGAAAACGGAACAAAGCAGAGACCGAACAGAAAGAAAGGAAATCTCGACAGAAAAGCCAGAGCAACCAAGCCAACAAACGCGCACGGGCACTCGCTCGCACGGGCAGAGAAGAAGAAACAAACAGAACAAAAAGCAGGAAGCAGCCAGCCACACGGGCACGAAAAAGCAAAAAAACACGCAAAAACAACGAAAAAAAACACAGACCGCGCCGAGCCCGCGAGAAAGAAGCTCACTCCCAGAACAGAAAATAATCATAGCCTACAGCCATAAACCCACCAAAATCCGCCCCAAAACAGAAGGAAAACACCCAGAAAAAAAGCACAACGCAAACAACAAAACCCCCAAAAGTATCACTCAACCAAACCAGGCCGTATGCGAACCGCAAGGACAAGCGCGGAGCACAAACTCGAGGCAACGCGGCAAAGACAAAGCCAAACAAAGACCCACCCAATCAACATCAAAACATACCCCCAGGCCGCCACCGCAGATAAACAAGAGCACAAACCGACCGCACAAATCACACCAAAAAAATCCAAATCGCCGCAAGGCGGCCACAAAATAAGCAAACACACAACCCCAAAACCCATCCCAACACGCACAAACCACAAAAGCACAAAGCACAACAAAACCCACAGAAACAGCACAAATAACACTCACACACACGCAACAGCATATAACATATACAACACAGCAATCACAAACAACCACAACCGCAACACCAAAAGATCACCAACACAAACCCCCCAAAACACAAACAAACCCACCCAGCACCAAAACCAAAGAAATACGACAGTAAAAATACAGGACTAAAGCGTTCTGACTCAACTAATATCGACTAGACTAATATGGGGCAACACGAGATTCGAACACATCCAGTCCCAAGGGCTTCCTTAAACTCGCTTCACCGACTTCACAATGTCATAGTGGACCTGTCCCGTATGCTTGATGTAGATCCCAAAGGGCTTTTTTGACTCTTTTCCGAAGGCAGAACTCCGGAAAATCTGCCATCGTTCCGTTTCCGACTGTTCAGCCGTGTAGATATAAATATTTGTTTCCAACAGAGCAGCTGTTGCTTAAACTTCAGCCTCGGTAGCCCAGACGCCATAGTCCCTCATTTCACCGATGTGCTTAGCGGTATTTTCCTCAAAATAGTTAGTAATTTTGTCGCTAATACTAGTAGACATGTACTGCACCACACTGTCCCGGATTTCGCGGTGAGCCTCCTGTGATCCGGTGACACTAAAGCTTATAGCGCGGAAGAAGCAGTTGCCATCCGGCGCCATAACCTCTACCTTTTCTGGTTCGGACAATGGCGCATCGCGTTGACGATAGTACGGCTTTTGTCGAATCTGGATCCCGAGCTGAGCTGCACGGCAACAGCTTCCGGCCATTTCAAAAGGTCGACGACAAGTATGAAACTGTTGCCGGATAGTGACAGCGGCATCGACACTAGGCCTATTTCAAGATGGTACCAGGTGGTGCTAACCGGTAGCGGATGAAGTGGGGCCTCCACTTTATCAAAGCCCCGCGGATCGACCATTTGACAACGTTCGCACGATCTTACATATTGATCAACTTCTTTGGTCATATTATCCCAATAATGGGTCTCGAAGATGACGTTATACGTCCTATCTCGACCGAAATGACCCCTGCTGTCGTGGCTGTTCTTCAACAGTGTTTCACGTTCTTCCATCTTTGGGTATATTTTAAGTTGGTGTCCAACCATTATTTTCAAGATACCATCCTCTATCTTAAAGCAACGAGCCCTCGACCGCAGCTTTCGTTTCCTGGCCTTAGCCGAAGCATTATTGAGACCAGCCCACGAGTGGGGGTACTGCTTTTTAGTTAGGTAGTTAAAAATATCATCGTAATCCGACATCCTTAAGTTTCTGAAGCAAATAATGGAAATATATATTATATAGCAACATGGGGGAAAATTCAAACTGGTGCAGATTTTCCGGGCGAAAATTCAAACTAGTGCAGATTTTCCGGGGGAAAATTCAAACTAGTGCAGATTTTCCGGGGGAAAATTCACACTGTGACACCGGTCCATCCCCTTGGTGGCTTCTTTTCCCTAGTCTTGATTTTACTTACATTCTGGGTAACTCTCGAACTCGCTCTGCTTCCACCCCTTCCTTTTGGCCACCATTGGAGATGTCAGTTACGTTTTGGTAAGAAAGGTGCTGCGGAGAAGGCCGATAAGCTCACAAGTAATTCTTTCGCAAACAAACGCCGTTTGGCAAACTCATGTGTACATTCTTGTGGCAATTCGGCGCTGCATATATAATAAAAGCAACTTTATTTTCTGGCTTGAGACCCAAGAAAAGCCATACAAATGCATCAATCACACAGCAGAGGGCTACTGCCCCCGAACCTCCGCTTTAAGCTGTTTATGCTAACGTTATAACGCACGAGTCATCATTGTGGCTTGCACCCTCATAACATTCTAAGGATGGGGTATGTCAATAAATTACACACCAGTCGATTTGTCTCAAGTCGCGTTGAATGGTACCCAATATGACCATATTCCGAAGAAAAAATTTGTTGGTTCCCCAGGGGGGGAGAGACCACTGGGACCTCAAAAAACCGAAAAAATGGTCATTCCCCTAACCAGCTCATCGAGCTGAATCGATTGGTACTAAAATTTTATCTGTACCTTCAAAATTAACGAAATTCCGGCTGGGGTGCATAACCGAAAAGACCAAAATTACTTATGTTAATTTATAAGATGGAATGGTTGGCTGATGTAGGTATCATGGGTTGCTGAAAATTCAACTACAAAACCCGATTGAATGTACCACACTGATCGAAATATAATTATCTGTCCATGAACATCTCAATGAATTAAACAAATACAATTTTATTAGTATAAAGGGAAACGTAGACAGGACCGCAGTGACGAATATCCAGTGACCGCCACAATTAATACTTCGCAGTAGTTGCTCGATCATACAAAAATACTAATTTCATTTTGAAATTTTAAAATCTGCTTCCAAAGCACCAAGCAGTTGTGACATTACTGTGCTTATGTTAACGTACAGTGAATATGCATCCATATAAAAAGCGTTAGCAAATGACGAAATCCAAACTATCGTCATACGATAAAACCTTAACACACAATACAAATTAATATCGAAGTTATACTGAATACCTGGTAATACCACAAACACAACTATATAAGGTAATATCACAAACACAACTATATGATTAAGTGATAAACTTGGACTGAACGCAATGTCAAAATTACACGCATGTAGTCAGCTTAAAAAAATTAGCGGCAAAAAACTTTCAACCTAATTTGGATTAATTGTGCGCAATTCACAGCAGGAATATATTGAAGCTTCGACTAGAAGCTTAGACTGAACTTTTATAGTTAAGCAGTGTTTCACAACCCAATTATAGCTTTTAGGGTATGGTTTCGCCGAAGTATATTAATTTAAATGGAATATAGTGAAAGGTTGAAGTATCTAATAACTATAAGGCAGCATGAGAATAAATTCAATATATATCAGCTACCCAACCACCGGAGAGGAGCTCAAATTTTGAACTAAACTTACCGAAAATTGGAATGCTGAGTTGAGGAAATATAAGCAATAAACAAGCTCTCAGGTATGTTTGATATAATAATTTTTGGATTTAAACGGTACCTACAATTTCGTACAAGTGATTTTGAATAGAATTAAGGCCTTACTTACTACCTGGGTAATTGGGAATAAAGCAGAAACGCTGGGTGTTCACACTTGAATGTATATATATTGTAAAACGATACTCACAGCGCTGCCCCAAATTGTCGACTGCCGATTTACCATTCTTCCCAATTATTCAGATCCAATTTTCCCGTTTTAGCGCATCATTTTTCCATGCTCACCACGTAGAATGACTCACCAAAATGATAAAATATTAAGCTTTAGCACTCTGCGGATAATGAAACTGAAAATGATAAATTTAAAAAATGAGCTAAAAGTTGTAGTTCTATATGAAGTCATTTTAAATGAAGGTCCGCTTTTGATTTTTTAACGCTACAGTGCAAAAAACGGCTGAGCCAAAACAAGCCAAATTTAACTCAGTTGAGTCGGTCTCAGACCGACTCGGTAAAAATGAGCCTTCAGTGCATATTGACTCAGAATGTGTGACCTCTGACCCCTACTGACCGAAGATTGACTCAAATAGTGAGTGAATTTTGTTTTTTAGATGTTTTTATATTGCAGCTAACAGTAAGGATAAACAAAACTTTATCTCCAGTGTTTGTTGATAAATATCCCCTTTTCCAATCTGTCTATCAATTTCCGGTTTGTGGCAACCCTGCAATGAATAACTTACTTGGAAATCTGTCAATACTGTTCGCTTCGTTTTCCTGTTCGCTGTATACGTTTTAAACACACAATACGACATCGTCATATCTAAATCATTGTTTTAAATATAGGACAAACAGTCAATGAACAATATTATTTCATCACCGTCAGTCGTTGAGTTGTTGTTTTAACCGGAGCACATGGTACATCCCTCAGGGTCGGCCAGTGAACATGCCAAGGCTGCTAAATTATCCGGTTTGATCGGTTTAGTTGGTGTTGATGAAGTGGAGCTGTTCATAGACAAATCAAGGTTTTTCGCACGAAGAGCAAGCTTGTCGACAGTAAATTGAATAGCATTGACTGCTGGTCGTGTGCGAAGGTAATACATGCCAGTTTTCAGCCCCTGAAAGTCAAATCATATAACGAAATGCTAAAAAAATTGCGAGCGAGGTATAATTTTCGTGGTTTCACGCTAAAAATGGCTTAATTTTTAGGTAGATTTCAAGCATTTAATTTGCCCGGCAGCCTGGTCTATAAACGTTGTATCTGTTCTCTTTTTCAGATATTTCAGAAATACTGTGTAGTAATTACAAACCACACATCTACACACACACAACATAGACACACACAGCCATACATATAAACACTATCACTAGACATACTACAGTCGACAAATACGGAACGAAACAGAATGCACGTACTAATTAACACAAATCCAATGCGACATAACACAGCACACTTGTCATGCGACCCTCAACGTCGACTTGCGGAGGCTTAATTCGTCAATCAACGATGATCTCAATCATAACGAACAATGTTCTATCGCGTGTCGCCTCCAGGACAGATTTGAAATCCAATTATGGTGAGAAGTAGAACATAACCAGAATATTTTGCAGTCCACACTATAGCCCCGCAGGGATATTTAATGAAATTTTAGTTGAAAAATGGCATTTTTCCAAAATTTTGAACTTATCGGGTGGTGATTTTGCCGGGAGGCTACCGAAATTTTTGCCGGGGGCAGCCAAAAAAGTGCCAGGGGGCGCCTTCTGGGGGAGTAGATGAAAAACAGCGGTTTTGCCCCCCCCCCCGCCGGCGGAGGCCGGCGGTTGGTGATGGTGTGTTGGGGATTGCTATTATTTATATGTATATATGTATTGGTATACATGTGCAGCATACATGTATATATGTCTACTTTGTATACATAGAGATACACAAATAAATATAAATACATGCACACATACATGTAAACATTAACATACATATCGGTATTGTCACAAATGGCAAAAACGTTTCGGCCGTACCACGGGCCTCATCAGACGGCTATAGGCTACCGCTACGTTTTTTCTTTCTTTATTTGGAAAATTATAACACAATTATATTTTGAAACGGGTAATTATGTATGTAGCAGGTTGTACCATGGTGTCAGCGTGTGTCAGGCAGTTATTATGGATGCATTTAGCGGTCCATAAGGTGGTGTCAGTGACAGGTGTCCACAGGTTCATTAGTAGTGACTCCATGTTGCAATGCTCGTGCTGGCTCCTGTTTTGTAGTTTTCGGCGTCGGTTGTTTAGCGGTTCCCTATGATTAGCCATACCGCGAATCATTTATCCATTTAAATGCTTCCGGTGATTAGTATATTATCACGTTTATTCGTCGAAATGTATACATCTTGTTTATATTGCTATATTTTTACGTAACGATATGGATTATGATAAATAAAAACACTGTTACAGTTATTAATTTTTATTGCTCCTCTGTGCCAAATGGTTCTTGGTGCATAGAGCAATTATTGCTATAATATTGCATAGTCTAATTAGTAGTAATAAGCTAAGGTTTTGGTTTACTGGTAGATATATATTCTTAATCATTATATATATAATATGCTAATATGAAATACAGCCTTCCTTACATAAATTTATATTTACATAGTGTGCCGGGTACTTGTTCCAAGGATATTATATCACGAATGTATAGCATACATATATGTATATTGCAAGTATGGTGATACAAACGTTTCGGCCGTACCAAGGGCCTCATTAGGCGGAAAGGCTATTTTAGGGGTACAAAATACTGTTTTATTGCAATATAGGGGTACGTTAGTGAAGTTTAGGGGCATAAAATAGCAAAAATGTGTAATTTTAGGGGTACACAAATGGTAAAATTACTAATTTAGGGATACAAAATGCCGCAAATATGTAATTTTAGGGGTACAAATATGGTATTTTTGGGGTACAAACACTTT
>JASANE010026833.1:0-18210 GCA_030248225.1 Trileptium ribeirensis
GACATTTGATGTAACAACGCCACCAACTGAATTCGTTTATTATGTAACCAATTAATAACAATGATTTCGTGTAAACTCAAGAACGAAGTTTTGTAATAGGATACTGAAACATCAAATAATCTCTACTCAGTGACTTAACAGATTCTGTGAGGACCTCGCAGTGTGAAAAAGTGTCCTTATTTCCGTCTCGGCGTGTACCGACTGCACTGCATTTGAGCTGAATGTCTTCAACTGAACTTATTGCATTCCAGTTTCCAGGCCAACCCGCAAGAACTAGTGTGCGAACTCTACCTTTCGATGAATCTCATATCTGCATTATCCTTTAAGAAAAGACAAATTTCAAATATTTAGGTTAGATTGATTAACCGGAAGCGTTCAAACAAACGCTAGCTGCAGGCAGCAACTACAAATAATTCAGTAAATTACTTCAAGCATGGAGATCAATATATATATTAAAAATTTTTAATAGCTTTTTGATTGGAGTATGATACTCTTAACAGTCAGTAGGGACAATTTTTATACCAGCAGAAACATGCCTCATTCCTTTCAGGTTTTCAGCTGAATTGCTTTGCTATGTTAAGCAGTTATGTCCACAAAAAATTGCAAAAGTCAATGCAAGCATTTGACTGCAATACCATGACACCACCAGAAATTAGTACGCAATTACTCTCGCGAATATGGGAATGTTGGAGTAAACGCACCTCATCATGTTGTGTACCTTCACTAGGTGAAAGAAATGTGTCATAGTCTTTTCAATAACCCGGGGTGAACCGTCTTAATATGTACCCGCTTGAAGCTGAATAATTTAACATTATTTTAGAATAATTTAAAACGTTTAATAATTGCCCTTTGCTAAACTAATTATGATTTAATGGTGAAGTATTATTTTTATTAATTAGATTATTAATAGATTACCTCTGAATACATCGTGATATGAAGTAAAAATGTATATATACTGCAAAATGTGCTTTTTAATAGCGTAACTATGTAAAAATATAATTCCCAACTACCGTTTGGTCTTGTATCGTACGTTAAATTCGATAAAACTAGGCAATTTTTGTACCATATCCAAGCATGACCCATTATGTTGTTTTTCTGCAAAGAAATAGTTATTTAGCTGTGCCTTTTGCTACTTTTGGCTATGTCCAACCTGAAGTTAGCGACGCCGATGGTCCAAACGAAACCGTT
This sequence comes from Trileptium ribeirensis, assembly GCA_030248225.1. NCBI lineage: Eukaryota > Metazoa > Nematoda > Enoplea > Enoplida > Thoracostomopsidae > Trileptium > Trileptium ribeirensis. The sequence continues at coordinate 1,189 of JASANE010026833.1, forward strand.
GTTTCTCCTTTTTTCAATTATCATTAAAGTCCAACTATTTTATGGTAGTTAGGAATTCTCCGATCTAGGCACTTAGAATTAATATTAATATTCTCTGTCAGCTTCTACACGTCGCAGAAACACTTCTGCAAACACGAAATCGGCGCTGATTCCAAACATTCTACTTAAAGTGCTATCCAACAATTAATGTCCAATTTGATATAAATTATTGCTGATATCCGGTTGATTCGAATAAATTTAATGGTTAATAAGTATACTGCAACATATTACCTGGCTCGTATAACTTTAAATGAATGGTGCAGATTTCCAAGTTTTAAATACGTAATCACTCTTTAAGAAAGCGAAGCAAGTTTTGGTTTTCCGTTTGTAGCTATACGTTTGTTATTTGCCATCTGTCAACCGATTTATGTTGACATCTATGACGAAAAAGCGGCAAAAATGGTCTAAGCTTTTACCGTGCACAATAATATTCGACGTATATCGGTGCCTTTAAAGGTTTTATTTTTAGCAGTTTGACTCTGTGCAATACCCGAACTCATAGAAATATTAATTGTAGTTTTATTATAAATGGCGTTTTATGGTCGTAGTTTGGTTTCCTATTGTATAAATTACCTTAGAAAATTCCTTCCAAGTGTCCTCCATGTTTTCTTAAGTACGATAGTTATTCAACTCTATTACTCATAAAAATGAAACTGAAAATTTATACAAACATAAAACCTTTTCATCAGATTCCTTACATAGGTAATTGTTTTGCGTTACGGTTATGGCTTTTGCTTGAACTGTCGCACATTTAAAATGTGCATGGAAACTAGACCACACAAACAATGTATGACTTAGTGCATATATACGCATGACCAAGAGTAGGGAAGAGTATACACTCCCCTGCAATCGTATGTTAGCCCGTGTTTGATGATACGGGTGTTTTCGACATGACCCCCCCCCAGTTTCTGTGGGGCAGCTCGGACCCACCAGTTTTTTTGGGGGTCGGTTTATAGGCAGCTGCTTATAAACCGACCCCCCAGAAATTGGCATGGTCCGACCGACCCCCCTCCTCCCCGCTCAAAAAAACTGGGGGTCCGAGCAGAAACTGGGTGGTCAGGCCGAAAACGCCCGTATCATCAAACATGGGCTAAGATATGAGTGCAGGGAAGTGTCATATCTTTCATATTGCACTCTCGGTACGACATATTTAAACCCATACTATAATCGTTACTAGTAAATATTTTGTTTAACTTGTTGTTACTTTTCAAAATGCTGTTATTATTAAAATTTGTTAGATTTAGAATTACCTTCATTTATTCTTTGCTGTACACGAGAATTTGTGCAACATTCATTGTCTTCTCGGTTTTGTAAAAAAGTAAATTATTTAAAATATTTTGAAGTGAGTTTGGTATATATTATCCAGGGCCATTCTTGTAACATTTTTGTTTGACTTATCTATGATCTGCTACAATAAATCACTGCGCTTGAATACATTTTGATCATCGATTTTTGATTTTTTCTTTTGAATTTATTTTTATCGCCTGATCGCATGTTGTATTTTCAAGCAGTAAAACCACAGATAATAAACGATATTAGAAAAAATCGTAACTAAAAAACTTTATAGCATTTCTAAGTTTTGAGAATTACATAAAAAAACTGTGTCAACAATTTACTCTAACAACAGCGACAGCCCGTTGGAAAATCTTTACTTATTGTTCACATGATTTATATAAAACATAGTCGAAGTTGGGAGGGAGGGACGGTGTGGAGTTTTCAGCGAGTAAATATGGCATGTGGGGTCCGATCCTTAGGAGTAACCCCCTACCCCCGATCGACACCTATGCGGTTAGTATATCAATACGTAATTAATATATGTACAGGTGTATACTCTTATTTTTGTGATACAATATATTTTTACGTCAAAAGGAATAATTGCTAACCTACCTAAGGGTCAGATGCCGCTGAAAGCCATGTTGGTCTCCCCATACAACAGCTCAGGGCACTTCCTCGAATTTTAGCAAATAGGAATAATTTTAATGGAAAGTTGGGAAGCTGGGGGACACATTTTGGCTACCCCGGGCCTACTCCGCATCCCCCGTCGTGCATCCCTTTCCTTGAATAGATTATCTATACCCTCAACCAACGAACCCTAGGCACCTACGATTTACGTGTAAATCAATATACATATATATATTTGCGTAATTTGCAAACGCATAAGCCCAGGTGATGCAAACGCAGACTTTATTTTGTGCTTATCTGTTCATATCAGTTTAGAATCCCTAATATTTTTTCGGCAGAAGTTCGAACGGTTTATTTTTGTTGTTGTGTGTGCAAAAAACAATCAACGAAAAATGATGATAATGTTGTGTTTTACAAAATGCCTTTAACTACAACCTTTCTTACCTTGTGCTTCCTTGTGCACAACAAGGGAAACTCCTATATAATAAAGGGGTATGTGCGTTGCTTGATGTTATTCGTATCTGTGACGTTTGATAGTTCAACAGCAGCTGCTGCTGTGTTGAGTAGAAAACTTATTTCAAAATATGTGTCAAACCTTATACGGCTCAGTCTTTTTTAATGAAACTGTGGGCATTTTTACTTATAAAATATTGCCGTATTTCTTTTATAAAAGTGCTACACATGGAATGTACATTTGTTAAGAGTATGTATATTTTGGTGTTGGAATCTAGAATTCACAGTTTTCAAAGTTTTTGTGAGCATCTATAGCTTTATTACTTTGATATGGTTCAATTTATTAATCAGCTAGTGTAACGTCATGTTTTTTCGCACTATTTACTATACTTTGATAGTACGATAGAACGAAGCGCGTCGCTAATTTTGCTATGGTTGACCGCAGAGAATTATAGAAGCAGAAACATAACACAATCGTAAGCGGTTTAGTGCAAAAATATCAACCTTGAAAAACTGTCGGCAAACAAATCTCAGCTTTTTAGGAGCACGTCCAAAATGTTTCACAAAGCACTGTGTGAATTTAATTGCACATTAAACTATTGCCCATGCTCACACTAAAATCGTAAGACTGGTTTACTTAGAATATTACTTTAAGTTTAAATGTTGTTAAATTAGAGAAGTTGGCATTTAGACCAAATGCTTGTTTCCAAGCATGATTTATACTATGCTCACAAGATACTACAAGTCTGTTTGAAATATATTCTGCGATTGTAATGAACTGTGAAATATCGCTCAGTTGATTGTCGTTGAAGTATCCACTATCATTTTGCTGTAGTTCCAGTTATATCTGGAGTCATAAATGTAGAATTCGAAGTTTTTCATATGGAATTAAGACTAGAAAAGCACATAATAAGATACAGAAAGTGGGCTATCCGGTTAGATTCCACATGGCGTTCAGCTCGCCTAATGATTATATTCCCATTATAATTAAAGCTGTTGCCTAATGTCATTAAAATGCATGTAATGTATAATAGAACGTCATATGCGGCCTAAGCACACACCGCTGTGAAATTTCCTACCAAATGTCTTAATCCTTTGCTAAGTTTGGTTTATTTAGATCTGGAAGTGTATTTTGAAAGATTATTTGATTAAGTACTGCAATAAACGCCCCTGAAAGTATCTATAACATTTTATGGTAGCGATTTACCAGTCCACAAGATACCAATAAATACATCAATATTAACCCCTTCATGCATGCGGTTGCTCCACTACAACTAAACACAATACGAATCATTATGTTAACTCAGTTTGTTGTGTAGCGTTGGGTTTCATCGCGTGTTGTATTGGTAAAAGTTGTGAAAATATTTAAGAATCCGACCAACGACGTCGGCATAGCTCAGCAGCTAACTATCACGACTCTAAGGAGATAAACTCGATTCATCCGGCACAGCAACGGTTCAGTCAACGCTACTCAGAATACAATCAAATTCACGAAATATTGGAATAAAATTCATTTTGGCCCCAAAATATAGTTCGGCACTTCACCTTTCCCAACAAATAAACGAATAACTGAATTTTGCATCATTTACTGCTGTATTCTGTCTGTTATATTGTAATAATATAAACATATTTGGTTTTCGGTGATAAATTTGCTGTATTTACCTGCATTTTATTGTTAAAATTTTTGGTCGCCGCTTATTTTATACGCTCGAAACTGTTGATTAATGTTTTTATTCCAATAAGTGGCATAGAAATCATAAGACCAAAACAAAATTGCTTTGGAAATAGAAAAAACAATAGTTCTATTGTTTTGAAAAGATCATTTAATGGCGAGATGTATTATTTAGCACGCTTACAGACGTAAACATCGTTTAGGTTTGTTAAGTTTTGAGGATATTCCATCCAGGTATCTAGAAATATTAAACATACGAGCCAATTTTTGGGCGTATTAAAATAGAAAGCTTAAATTTTTGCTGCCATTTAGGCTTTAATGTTATTCGTGGACAATCAAGCTGTATTTCAATCAAACATTTCTCCAAATAAATATGTAAACCAATATATATCAAGTCAAGTCAATTTACTGTCAAAACAACTTTACAAGATGATTATGAATATATCAGAGCGTAGATAAACTTCACAATAAACTAGTAAACATATAGCTAACAAAATGGGGAGGTACCTACCACCACTTACATCTGTTATAAGGTGCGAACGTATTTTAATGATTTGCTGAGGTCTCCCTGCATTAGTAGTTTTTGAAAATTTTAACGTTTGCGGCTGCAACGAACAGCTGTCCGTCCAATGTGTCGCACAGATTATTCCACTGGCTAATGGTACGAATGGGGAATGCGTGACTTAAAACATTGGTTTTATTTTTGGCTTTTTGATATTGTATATAATGTTAAGTATTGAACGACATTATTTACATACAATCCAGTTCTTTGGCATGTGAAATATGAACATGACATGTGAACGCGTAAATATATCAGTGCCTCAGTGTAAGATTTGGCACAGGGGAATGACAATCGAAAGCTCAACAGTTTTCTCGATTGAACACAACATTGCGAATGTTTCGGGACAAAATAAAATTTTGAACGAAAAATGGATCAAATCTGCCCAAGACATTTGCTACCTATGCAATGTTTTATTATCGTACTGCACAATTTTCCGCTTACTAAAGTTTGCTTTTAAATTTTACATTAACACATTAATCGATCAATATATGTACAAGTGTTGGAAATGATTTAAACGTTGTCGGTGTTTGGCTAAACTGTTAAAAGTATTAATATAATACATTGTGTTTTATTATGAAAGTAATATATAGACACGAAAAACTTAAACTTTTATATATAATTTCAAAACACTATAACCCCAACCGTAATACGGAGATAGAATCGATGAAATTATCATTCTGAAGAAATGTCATTCACCTGATAGTCAAGTCAAGTCAGGTCAATTTACTAGTAAAACAACTATATAAGACGATTATGAATATATATAAGCATAAATAAATTTCACAATAAACTAGTAAATATGTAGCTAACAGAATGGGGGAGGTACCTTAGATAGCTCTTATTGACTACTAGAACAAGGTAATGCGTCATGCTACTTCGAATAACAGTTTGCATAACCATTTACCCTACAGCCGGATAACCAATTGTTTGATATCGCGACTTAAGTATTCACATGTACTTGTGGACGGCCTAACTTAAATAGCCTTGATAGCACAAGTATTTGCTTGCATAAGTGCATATATTTCGTTCAAGAATTCTCTGATATTTCAAAAATAGTACACAACCTAATCAAGGGCGCCAATCCAGAAAAATCTGGGCAAGGAGGGTGGGGCACGGCGTACTAAGATTGAAAAAATCTTTGGAACGGGACTTAGTGTATGTCGCAACAGTTCCACGTTTCTGTGCATGGTGATTACTACGAGCTTATATATATACATACATGCATGACCAATTTGCTAATATATATATATATATATATATATATATATATATATATATATATATATATATATATATATATATATATACATATATATATATCTCTATAAACATATATACATACTTGATCAACAAGGCAAACTAAAAATGTAACGGGCATATCTCTGGTGGAAGTTGTCCCGCCCCCTTCCAACTTATCCCGTTGTGTTTGTGCCCATGAATCCAGTTATCAAGTTTTGCGGTCACATTTAGAAAATGTATATTTATGTTTGTATCCATTTGACGCCTGCGCTTTATCCATTATCCTTATAGTAACAAGTCAATAAATGCTCTTATTGCTTACTAATTGGGAAAACCCCAAATTTGAAATAATGGTAAAAATAATAGAGTAATTCAGCCAATCTGTTCTACAGTTTTAAGTGTTGCAATGGAATAGTAAGGTCTAGCGTTTGTGTTCAAAGGAGCCACCATCGGTCACAACGTTTTTAGACAGTACAAGCTAAACGGTGCCCATAGTTATTTCAACAGCAGCTGCGGAATTTCTTTAGCCCCTGGGTTATCTGTTGGGCTATTGCGCACAGACGCATTGGAAACTCAAGCCCTGATAAACTAAGCTCTGCGATAACGATTGCACTAACATGAATGGTGGAAGATTTGTAGAAGGGCTACGGCTTGCGTTTTAAAACGTGTTCATGCCGTGCAACCTAAAACATGATTTACAGCCCTGTACACCAGTATCTTTTCTTTTCACATCCATTTTATATGCAACGTCTTTTTAACTGTTTGCCACAAGCCTATCACAGCACAAACTAAATGGGACCCCTAATTATTTTTCGACAACAGCAGCTAAGTATGTCGAAATGGCCACGTGGGGGCCTAAACTACACGCGAGTATCCTCCATCCGCGGACACAGTATTTGAACTCTTATCCGGCTTGGCCCGTGTGTACCCCTATCCACACATAGCTGTGGCGTAGATGCCACTTGAACACGTACTTTTAACGAGGACTGCAGTTTTGGCTAAAAACTTGCAGAAAAATTAATTTCAATGCGTCTAATCGTTGTTTTCCGTTCAGATATTACACTGTTTCCGTAACATTTCTGTTAAGGAATAGCGGAATTACATATTGGTTATATTTGCAAATGGCTACTCCCAGTTGTGAGATGGTTCCTTGTCTGATATCAGCTATCAAGCCGATAATAACCAATGAGCGCAGAGCAGGAGTAGCATTCACCGGTGGCTCCAAATACTGTTCTGATCTCATTGGATCATAGTGACCTAATAGCTGGCTACAAGAAACCTTGGTTGGCGGGGTTGCCAATACCGTTTGAGAACGTTGGGAGTGGGAACTGCATGCAGTCTTTAGGATGATGGGGTAAACCGAGAAACGACAACATCATTGGATAAGAAAAACCACATGAGTATGACCGAATGTCATACTCGTCTACAAAATTGTCTTTATGGACTCTTAATTGACTGCGCTGTAGCAATTAGAACAAAACTATGACAATTATTTGCATTCTATAAGATATTGTTTTACCGGATGTTATGTTAAGTAACACGCCTGTCTTGCTTCGTCGCATAAACTGTTTTGGTTATATCCCTAGGGATGTGATGCTAGCTAATTTCATATTTACTGGCATAATCTGACTCAAATCGACACACCATGTTAGCAAAATAATATGATAAAAGAAATCAGGCCAGTTTTGCTAAAAAACATAGGTTTAAGTGTGCCTTCGCTGGTATGAGTAGCTGCATAAGCCAATTATGATTTATGACACCCACTGTGATGCACTCTGACTGTGGCAATTTCACACAAATCTGCACGTACACTACTAGTTATGGGCGGAATAAATGTAAAATTAGGGCTGGGTTTTCCTTAATACAGTTTTGTGTTTTTTCACAAAAGCAGCTATAAGAGACATGTCGTAATCCTGACATGACAGACCTAAGTTCGTATTCATTGTGTAGAACTGGTTATCTAATTAACGTCTATAATGTGCTACACGATTTTCAAGAAACTTAGGAAGTCGAAATATATATACATTTTAATAAATTGTGTTAATATGACGCGGTGTAGATTGTAAAATGCTGCTATTGTGCATAACGCTATTGATAAGTGAGATTACATTAAGATTCTATCTTAACGTAATTAGTGGAAAAGAAAAATTTGTGAATTCGAAATGATACGTGATATAAGAACACCTGGGCATACGTCCGCGTTAAGCGAAGGTAGCTGAGTCCCGGGGGAGCTTCGGCCACCCCAAGGGCTGTCGGGGGGTGCTGTTCGATCTGACATTCAATTATACATATAATGCGTTGATCATTTGGGGTATAGTAGGAAAACTTTGGAACAGTAAAATTAAGACTATTCTTTGCTCTTAATCGTCGTAATTTTTCCTCACAAGCTTTTTTGATGCCTATAAATTTATGTTTTTATATCCTGAATATAAATATATCTATAAATTTATGAGACAAATGAAATTTAATTTCGTAGTGTGGGGCAGTGCTCAGTAGCACATTAATGTGAAACGGGCAAAATAACTGCTTGAACATTACATTTGTTTATAACGCGCAAAATTGTTTGCATTACAAAATTTGTGCAAAGCGTAGTGCTTGGGTCGCTGTGTGACTGCATTCTTCTGGCATAAAAATTTAGATGAAATATAACGTGCACAAAGTTTCATCTTATTTGGGGGCGAAGATTCTATTTGTCATTCACAATAGACTTAGTGTCAGCAAGTTTATGTCTCGGGTGGAAAACTAATTATATTAACAATTACATTTAGTTAGTCGTAGGCATTCATAAGGGGGTGTTGTGGATGCATCTCCCATCCCAAAGATTAGGGTAACCTGGAATCAAAATCTTTGAGTATAGATATCCTGTGTCAACATCCCAGGTTAAAATCCCAATTTTATAACCCACACCCCTTTCTCCATCCCTCCAGAAAGTTGCAAACCCATATTAGGAAGGATCTGCGCCACTGTGAAACATGGAAATTAGTGAAACCCGGTGTGCAAATTTGTATCGATGTTATTGCTATTGGATTTGTGAGGAATCATGAGTATCCCAGCATTTGGTTTCGAAATAATTCGGTGGCGTGTGAACACGACTTCCATTCCTGGTTAGATTCTTCCAAGGCAAGTATTCTTTTCATTACTGAGCAAAATGCAAATTGATTCCTGATATAAAGGGTTAATTTAGTTTAAGAAAAATAATTACTGCTGACTTATATATATGAGTTGTAGAGAATTTGGCAGAAATTGCAGCTGCTTAATATAAATTCTGGACAATTTTATGTACAACTAAAATACTCAGAACTTTACTCATCCTTGTGTATTTCTTTCATTGGAAACACTGTGTTAAGGTTCCATAAACAGTTGGCTCATTATATTCGCAAAAATTTCAGTATGATAAATTGATATCGTTCGTCAATGTTTCTCAATAAATTTTTTTCAGTTATTGTATCCGAACCTTTAATAATGGATATAACAAGAGTTACTGATTGTTTTCAAGATAGTTAATGGCGTAAATATTCTCTCTTCTAACAAAACGTTTCGCTAATTTTGTGTATGATTTAGACCTAACGGCAGATATTGGATCATGTTTTTGCATGATGTTGTTCTTTAAGAGGCAGAAATTTTCTCATTCCCGCGATTTGTTAACAATATCTGTGCTTCACAGGGCTAAAAATAATCTGATCTCCTAATAACCTATTAACCCCGAAAATAATAGTATCTAGTTTGACACTAAGTGGGGCAGTAACTGTATACGGAGTAGATTCAACTTCGGTTATAAACAATATGTGATGGGCATATCTGAACTCTATGGTTAGCATATGCATATGTTTGTATTATTTTTTTCACTATTTCACTAAAAATGTGCATGCTGTGTCGGACCAGATCCGATGCAGTGTGCACACTCTACATAAAACACGAGTCCGATTTGGATTAGATTAGGTCAGATCCGACGCAATGTAAACACTCTTTTAATAGCGACATATATGGTCTAGCTCCGATGTCCATGGGAGGGGTTGGCCGGGTCTTCGGTATACATTCGACCTCCTAAAAGGTGAACCTGAGCCGCCATGGAGGTTGGGGATGAGAGGGTGCGGCGCCTTCGGCTCTACCAGAGAGTTTAAGGGTTAAGACAATTTTTAGGGAGGAAGGGGAAATGTAGTCTGAGCCTGAGAGAGTAACCCGCGCCCATTATGATCATGTACGAATCGCGATGTTTATTTCTAAAACAACCGTGACATCAATTGCAATCCAGGGAGTAAAATCAACCAACCGGCAGAAGTTCCTGTAGGAAAATAATTTTGTTAAGAATTTTCGTCTTGTATCAACGCTTGGCGCAAGCTGAAATAGCTCACTGAATGTATTATGGCAGTTTTATGAATAACTTTGTGTAGAATAATTATTAATTCATGACGTATATATAGTTCTCAAATATTAAGAGTATAAATAATTTTGTGCTTTAAACATTTCTGGATTGCTTTTGCATTTCACGAATTTTCTTATTACAAATTTTCTGAACGGGTTCCACCAAATCAATGTACTAAATTTGATAAGGGCTTCAAACTACATCGTTGTGCCATTATCCTGGACTACATACACCCATAGTATCCCTACTACAAAAGGACTTGAACATTCTCTTCGAAATTGCCTTTAATTTATTACCGATATTATATTAATCCGCCATATGTGAAATATGCGCTACAGTCTCTAACATCGAGGATTCTCGATAAAATAATTGGGTTAATAATCAGACAAGAAGTGTCGAACCAAATACTTAAGAAGTTGATGGAGTGTAAAAATAACGCTAAGATCATTGGACACTCTGCAAAAGTCCCTATTTTGCCTTTCAAAAACTATAAGGTTCATCGCATCGACTAAAATATCCAAAGCAGCTTATAAAAATTCACGTTCAACTATTTGTGTAAAAATTAAAAAAGCAAAGGCCCTATCACAAATTCGTGTAATAAACGTAAGAATAACTACCATTTTCGGACAAAACGAATTATCAACTTTCGTAAATTGGTTCTTTTAACCTATAAATTACCCAAAACTAATAAGGTTCAAAGTTATTTGTCTCTTTTCCAGCTCTATGCCAAATGCATTGTACGGCCCAAATATGATTTCTGATACTTCAATTCAAGAATCTGATGCGATATGTGATTAATGCAACGTAGTCATACCAGAGATATACTGTAAGTATCCCTAATACTACTTTTGTACGACATTTTACGCGAAACCCGTTACTTAAAGATAATACGTGTACAAATTTTGTAATTGTCATCGGTATTCTGGAAAATGGTGTAGCAATTTGGCTTAAATTTCCACAATGTTTACTGTACGAGTGTCGAATGCGACGACATGTTTCATATGTATCATTCTTTACATATGAGCAGAAAACAGCGGCGGAATACTCAAAGTGAAATCGAAATGAGAGCAATCTGCAATGTGGTTCTGCCTATATATATTTGATGTTGAAAAATATTATTTAAGGTTACAAAACTATATCATTACATAGTATAGTCACGCGTATATGCTGTTCATTAGTAAATAATTGAAACAAGCACTGATCGTTTTATCTTAAGACAAAATCAATTTTTAAATCTGTGATATTGTCATAATTATCATATACAACTGGGCTAATTTTAAGTTCCGCTCGAAGCTTGTAATCATCGCAAAACAAATGTCAACCTTGGCCTTGTTTACGTAATGTCCAACCTGTAAATTTTAACTATTACCTATATGTGCTTCTGTAATGACCACGATAGTCGTGGTCAACGAGCCATCCCTTATATAAAATATACGCATTCTTTCCTATGGCATTGTGTACCTTCTTTCTTTCTGAAACACCAGAAGTTTATAGCAATTTTACTGCAATAAATATAGCACATATGTTCAAACCAGGAAAGGAAATCATTTTCGAAATCATAAGGTCAGAAACTTGTGTTTTTAAATGTATTTTCACATAACAGTTAGCAAAATTATATACTATGATTGGTCTTATGAATTAGCATATTTTATATTATATATTTTGCATTCATTCCCAGACCTATTCCACCAACACGCCTAATGACACAATAGAATTTATCAGTGATCTCAAATAACAGATTTATAGCCGCTTCTGTTTGAAGATTTGACATCATCTGACTGAAAACTTGAACAAGCTGTTAACGCAGTATGTAAAAGTAACTAAACTCAAACTAACAAAGTGACGATGATTTAAATGCTCTTAAGTAAATATACATTTAGTTTAAACATATATTTGCTTAGAAGCAGCTACTATTTAGCAACACTCATGTACCATGCTCAGTGTGGTAAAAACTAAAAATAATGGCGCAGCCGTCGTCTTCGATACATGCAGAATGCAAGCCCGTTTTATCCAAAATTTTGTTCCCCAAGCTCTATCAATGCATTTGTTGCTAATTTGCAAAAATTTACAAGTTGAATGAAATAGCTGCGTACAATTATAGTGAAATGAAATTTCCTTTCCTACTATCGCGTTTGATAAAGTTTTGTGTATTAAAATTCAATGTTTTAATAGTCAGAAAAATATGACAGTGTTTACTTGAGAAAATCATTTTGTTTTTAAAGCACAGGTCTGCAAGATCTAGTCAGCTACAATTTGCCTCTGCTGTCGGACTGAACCCTCAAGACCCGATGTTCAGGCCGATGGCTGCTCTGCTCGACCCTGAAAACAAGGCAAAGTGTTTATTAAAATTCTGCTTCACGTGGTAGTTGGGGTGAATCATTTCAACAGCTTAAATTGTATGCTGTGCAATTTTACGATAATTAAATGTCCTAATTAATAAATTAAAGTCGACATTGATTATGGTTAAGCTGGAGCTGGTGGGCACAACATAAATATTTCTGTCAATGCCCGTTTTTGTAGTGTGCAATAATTTTTTATAGCTTTTTATTGGACAAATGCATCTTCTCATGCAACGGAGCAAAGACGTGAACCCAAGAAGGTAGAGCCTACCTAGAAAGAACAACGATTTACACTATCAGATGTGTTACAAACATCACAATATAAAGATGTAATGATTGTTTAGCCGTCTTGCCATAAATTGTGAGTACCACTGGGCTCAGACCGGTTGCAAAAGTGGAAACCGGGTGCAGATTTCTACACGTTTTAGCGATTAAATGCGTTTGACTGCGAGAGAGATAATTTTCTTGACAATTTGCAATCTGTAATACACCTTTGCATAAACTTTCATTTCCATTTCCTGTACATTTTTAAGCGTTAACGGGAGCCCAATGCTCTCTTCTCTATATATACAATCTCCCATAGGCAAAATTATAGTATTTTTCACCGTCTAGTATCATCTTGTATTTACGCATATATAACGTATAAATATTTATTATTAAACTAATATACGTCAATCTTTAATAATCGACCCCGAAGCCGGCCGTCACCCAGCACTAAATATAGAATATACTGTCTTGCTATAGTCTGCCTAGGCGTAGGACTCAGCACTATAACCGTTGCATTGTACGTTGTGCAAAATCGGTATATGCAAATCGATAAAATTTTCGAATAAATTCTGCGGAAACATTTACGAATGTTAAATTAATATCGTAAGTATTAAAGGCAGCCTTTTGGTGCGCAGCTGTGTATTTGTCAGAGCCGTCGGAAAACGGTTGAGGCGTCGGCTTGCTGATAAGCCGTCGATCGACTTCAAAAGCTGCTGTTGCCCAACAATTGTTTACACGTTTAATCTCTACGAAAAGAGATTTGAATCAGATTCACACCGTGTTTGTGTCTTCCGTCTATGTACTTTTATGAAGATTATTTCATCCAATTTGTTCTTTTGATCTAAACCAGATTCCCCCGACTTAGGCTTAGGCTTAGTGTATGTCCATAACGGCATGGCCTGCATTTTATTTCTGCCCCTCAGGGTTACTTGGGCCCTCATAACTTTCTAACGGTTTCTTAGATTTCAATAAATTACACACAACTCGATTTGTCTTATCAAGCCGCGTTAAATGGTACCCAATATGAACATATTACGAAGAAAAGGTTTTTTGGGTTCCCAAGGGGGAACCACTGGGACCTCAAAACATCGAAAAAAAAATTTGTTAGGGATGTGTGTAAAATGGGTATTTTCTGAACCAGCTCATCGAGCTGAATCGATTGGTACCAAAATTTTATCTGTATCTTCAGAATTGACGAAATTCCGGCTGGGGCGATAACCGAAAAGACCCCTGGTTTAACCCAAAAAACATGGAAACCAATTGTCTCTAATATAGTATAATCAATATTACTCTTAAATTTTCCCCAATAGAGTAGCTACTCGCTTTCATATTGCCAGATACATTTAAAATTCTATGAACCAATCTTATTCAATATAAGCACGATAAAACGTACTACAATAAATTTTCGGCATTACAACTGCGTAGTATCTCATGAAAATTGGAGGCATTAGAGACATTGGACTTGCATCTGGTGCCTGCTGCCCAAATGCATTAAATTAACCGCATGTACATCAGACTCAAGTAACTTAGAAAATTACTTATTATTGAGAACAGCGTTGGAACCGGGTCACAACCCTTCACCCGGGGACCCGGTGACCCGGTTGTAACCTTGACCCGGTGACCCGGTGACCCGGATTTTTTTTCAGATCTGCTCACGAAGTCAGTATTGAATACGACACGAAAACACTGTGTTAACCACTAAATTTACTGTTAAAAATACATGCAAGGGTAATACGACAAATGACAAAAGCAAGTAAGCTTGTACATATGTTGAAACAAAAAGCAAAACCCGAAAGGTGCTTCTACTGGACAATTCTTCTTCTGTATCCTGAGCCGCTTGTGTGGGCAAATTTAATAACTGATGTGTGGTTTGTTTGTTTATTTGCATACCTGAACAGATCTGTTGTGCCCATCAAATTTTACTGACAATATTGAATTGCATTTTATTTTCCTGCGCTATTCCGCGTAATGAAAAGAAAATTTAAAAGTCCAATTTTGAAATTTGAAATTTCTGGTATTTTCCAAGTGTTAATAGCGCTGTCGGCATTTATATGCTATGAATTTGGTTCGTGACACAACAGATTCGGTTTTACCATTGGAATTATCGTACACACATTGGCTGAGCATAACATAAGTAGGATAACTCCAGTCACACAGCACCAATCTCGAAACTGGGGGCTAACGTAGGTTTCACACCAAAATACACTATTTTTAGCCAAATTTAAGAAAAAATATCTTTGCTCCTTTCAGCTATCTTTATTTTGGCATCAATGATCTGAAATACGTTATCGTGAACAACTATACGGCGAAGGTAAGGTATACTACAGCACAATATATATATCCATAGCTAAGCATATGATAAGGAAAAGTTACATCGCTAAGTACGTATTGCTAACATAACTCCATAGGTCAAGAGCAATACTCGCTCTGCTAATTCAAACCTCTTTTCATTGCCTCTACAAGAATCATTTGAGCTCCGACATTCTCTTGGTTAGAGTCTAGCTCTGTCTTTCCGAGTAACTCTGCCACCAGTTGAAAAATATCTCTCTGATTCAGCATTCGAAGCTTGAATAACCAATATTTCTTTTGCAGCACAGGAAAGAAGTCGAAAACAAACTTCTGGTGACCCCACCATTTTAATGAAATGAAATCAAAATGGGTGAGAAAACATAGGCGCGGCCAATGATTCGTAACGTTGAGTTTCTTTTCGGAAGGCAAGCTCGAATTCAGCTTCTGTATAGATGTGCCTCGACTTTGAGTGTTCTGTGGAAGTACGGTATTTGGCAAATGAGTCCAACTTTCAAGCCTTCGAGGTGCTCGGCCCTTGTTCACTGCTCACAGGTGCCGTTTCAGCAGCAATAGCAACATTGACCGGATCTGTGTTGGGTCGTTGGGAATTTGGCTGTGCGAAAGCTTGCAACACATTGTATAAGCTTGCTTTGGAAAAATAGCCTTATCATTCGGATTCTCGCAAAACAAAAACTCTTTCAACGTAGGATCCAAATATGTCGCAGCAAAATGCAAGCTTGCTATACTGGTCCACATTTTATCATCCAGCGTTTTCACCAGCTCTGCTTTGACAACGTTGGCGGACGACTTGCGGAAGTGATCCTGCTTGTTCGAAAGGACCATTGTGCACACGAACTCCGAAATACTTCAGCGCCATTTTCGTCGTGAACCGCATTTTCTAAACATTTTCCAAACATCACTACGCTTTGTGGTTGACTCCTTTAATGTATAAATTCCTTCTTTTATTTTTTCGTTATATGTGTTTCCATTATATACTCTAAATCATAAATCTTGCTGTAATAAGAACAACATTACAACAGTAAGGCACTTTACAAATGTATCCGCAAAAGAAATTTACAACCGTTGGGTTTCTACCCAAGGTAATTGCAAACATATTAATTCAAACTCTGCTGCTGCGTGGCTTCAGTCATACTCTCGGCAAATTCGCAATTGAGTGAGCCGAGATTTGGTGAATCGTTACATCCTACCCATATCAATGGAACATTTAGTAGCTGCACAGTTACCTCTTCACTGGCCGCGTAAAAAGTGTTGTCACTTGTGAGTCATGTTCCACTATGTCCCTTTAATAGTGTCACGTGCTGGTGTGCGTTACAAAAGTGAATAGATTTTTGCATTGTTTGTAAATTTCTTTTTAAGCGAACCAGTGTGTTTGTGTTTGTAATTGCTTCAACTAATTGCCGGATCCTCTAAATGTAAAAGATAGTTCAGTTGGTGCAACAAGGTATAGCCGGTGACCAGTAAGAAGATGTGACCAATAACCCAGTGACCCGGTTTCAACGCTGATTGAGACAAAATTTGAAAGAAGGCTGTTTGAACATATTTAGCTTTACAATTCTATATTGCAAATATTCTGCTACTTGGCCGCACTTTTAAATGTTTGTATTCTTACTTTACTGGACCTAAAATGTATACATTTATATATGTGTTCCAAAAACAAACTAATGTTATAAACGCCAATGAATTTTAGATTTTGAAATGAATCAACTTAAGGCATGGTTTTACTATGATTCTATAATTTTTGCTGCTTTACAAAACTACTACACCACTGCTTTTTCGACAGGTTTTTATACGTTTACTGTGGAACTATTTTATAGTGGGACGAACTGTTGCGCTGCTATGATTACAAATATCAACTATTCGTTCAAAAGAGCAATAT
>JASANE010026835.1:0-14116 GCA_030248225.1 Trileptium ribeirensis
ACTGTTACAGTTAATGTTAGTGTTATGGTAGGTCACATTATGCGGCGTTTAAGTTATAAATTTTCCAACAGATGGAAGATTTGTCCCTCTAAAGTCACGACCATACCATTGTGCACGGTAATCAAAACGGCATTCTATTTAACTTAAAGGACAGCGCCAAAGGAGACCACGTACTGCATACTATGGTGTCGCCGACGATGTGTTCAAAAAGCGGTAACTTTAGGCATTTTATTTCATTGAACATTTCATTTAATGTAACCCCGGCATTATTTGTCAATGTATGCAATGAAATAGACGGATCAAAATACGCTGGATTAAAACCGAAAATCCGAAATCAAAATAGAGCCAAATAGATTTCCAATAAAAGAGATCACTTCAAATTGGGACCTACATTCACGGTTGACGTAAGTCCCAACGAGGTTGTGCTAAATTTATTACCAAGGGAATGTATCAGCAACCGATTGATACATTAACTAGGCAATGTGTCAGCAACCGAGCCATGAAGTCTTCCAAAATTTACTGACTGCTTTCATGGTAAGTTATTGAAAGCAGTTTTATCCAAAGAAGTCAGCTTTAAAATACAACGATGTAAAATGGCGCATGTATACAGCTGTTCATAGTGTAGGTCTGTCGGATTAGGGGAACAGGTTGATGGCCGGCGGGGTAGGAAGTCCTCAGGGCAGGGTGGAGGGTAAACCCTCCTCCCCGGCATCTTTGCCTAGTTTACCCAATTTTTACCGATTTTACCATAATTTTCACCGATCTTAATCCAATTCTTGCTAAAAGTTTTCGGAAAGGCCGGGGTGCGAAGCCGTTTGGGGCGTTCGGACCGTTCTAGCAGGGGGCTTGACGTGGAGCCTTCTGAGGAGGGGTGCGGATCCTTCGAGGTTAAATCATGAGGAGGGTGCGACCCTTAGAAAATAACCCCCTACCCTCTTATCGACACCTATGCAGTGGTTATATAATATGAATAGAACTATCGCGAACCTGTAAATGCTAATGCCTGTTTGTTAATCTTTCTTAAATGATTGACAATAATTGAAGCATATCAATAAAGCCTGGCAAACCAAAATTCGGCCAAATGGCAATAAGGGGGTATTGCGACGCGTTTTATTCACTGAGTTTGCAGTCTGTCGAATGCTCACATGTGCGTTGTTATTCGTTCGCTTTGCAAGGTTATTTACGGAACAGACCAACAGGTCATAGCCGGTTCAGTGGTTTGCGCACAGTGCTTCCAGTTGAGCAACTCTTGTTTGATTCTGGGTGATGACTTGACATTGTCAAAAACTGCACAATATGTGCATAAACTAATTAAGGCCTTAGAGTTAAACCAGTGAAGCCACTAAGGAAACACACGTGGAGGGGCTTGAGTGCCCCCGTCACACCCAAGTTGAGAAGTCAAAAATATGAAAAATAATGTAAAAAGTGTTACAACAATTTGCTGATCAAGAATAGGAAGAGGTCTGACCCCGTCCTGCGTGAACAATATCTAGGTATACAAATGAGTGTAGACGCGTGCAAACGACGAGCTTTCATTTAGATACCATTTCAAGAAGAAATTAAGATGTGTAATCGATGTAACTTAACAACATTTAGTTTATTGAATAAATTATTACATTACTTTCAATATGAATGTAACATATATATACTGACGCAATGCATGATTTATGAACTGTCATAAAGAGTATAGCTAAGCATGGCGTCAAACCAACCAACTTCCAACAAACTTGCGACATTCTCGTACATTCGTTATTATAACATATTAACGAAAAATTTTATAAAATGTTAACGAATAATTACACTACAACTCTGTAAAAGGTACAGTTTTAATAACACATTCATTATTTTGTGTCTCATACGTGTAGCCATGATGACAATAATTCATTCAAACCAACAGATAATACCTCAGTAGCAACTTATGAACTGTTATAACCGTTGTCGCGACATAGTTAATCATTAATATTAATATTTAGTTCTAGTAGTAGCAGTATTATCAATAGCAAACTCAGTATTTTTGGACAGCAAATTCATCGCAGATAATATTTATTAGCTGTTTGTCACAGCAAACAATAAATAATATTTACAAAATGATGTACAACATAAAAATTTATCGTGCTTCATTGCCACTGGCGGATCCAGGCACTATGGCAACGGGGCACCCTAACCCGTCAGTGTATAACCATATCATACAAACGTGAAATATGCGGAAGAAAATTAAAATATATTCTTAAATAGTAGTAAAAAATTTTTGAGTAAAAAATCGTCCCATCATCGGAAAAATTTTAGTAAAAGCGGCCCCCCTACACCGTGAAAAATTTCTGTATCCACCACTGTTTAAAGCAGTAATATAAATTATAATTTGAACTGATGGAATAGAAGCAACATGAACGCATGAACGGAGGAGTCGCTAGTAATTCCGAGAAAATATCTCAAACAGCAAATTTAAACAACCAACAAGCAACAGACTGTCAACCATGATTTAAAATATAAAATAGTCATATTTACCCAACTACGAAGTATTAATATGGTAGGCGATAGCAACAAATGTTGCCGAAATCTAGTCAAGGACATAAATGAGTGCGTAATCAAATACGTTGAACCGTAATCGATTGTGTCTAGGCTAGGCCAGGCGGACATAAGTTGGGCCAGGGGCGATGTGTTACAGAGGTCACCATATAAAAATCGAAAGCTCATTCAATCAATGTTTAGTATTATAAAAATATATATGTCACAAATCAAGTACAATAATATTTCATTGATAGTCTAAGACTAATGATTCTTCTCTTGCTGATTTATTAGAAAATCTGCACCAGTTAAGCACAGGAGTGGATAATTTTCGCCGCTCCCTGAGCAAACTACATGTTATGTAGTCACATTGTGAAGGCTAAAACAGAGCTGCAAGCAGGGTATGACATTCTACCCAGCCCCGCGTCTTATTAAAAGCCAACAAATGCTGGTAGGCAGAGGAGATAACAGCACCAATCAGTATCCATGTTTTCTCACAATTAATAGCTGATTTCTAGATTAAACATGTGGTATGGTATACTAAATCTGGATTATCTAATCATGACTGGAAACAAATCTTTATTGGAATTAGCACACAACACGACCTATACAAAACTATTTAACAAACTGTTGCCGTTAAAGAATTCCCTGTTGCCTCCCGCATTCCATGCGGCACGCAAAACCGCCTCTCCTAACCCTACGTAGAACCCGCGAGGCAGTAAAATTGCCCAGCCCCATAGGTGAATATGGCCCACTTTTGACTCTGGGCTAAAGCACTTGAGTTGGTGTCACATTGATATGGGACACAAAACGAATTTAAAAAAACTGAACTGAAAGCATAAAAAATCTGAAGCTTCAGCGGCAGACACATTACCAATATAAAAGTCTCTATACTGTAACCATTAAAATTTGTAGTGCTTTTATGGCTGCTTAGTGACACAAAGGGCGAACCTGTGTGGTGGACGGGAATTGTTTCCAACCGTATGTCTATACTGATTAACTTAACACTTTCTCTTAGATAGTTCCCGAAGCGGCAAAAGAAATTTCGAAATGACGTGTGTATGTTGAGAAGAAAACAAACATTAACTTTAGACGCAAAGTATAGAGACGATTCCTTCTCGACAGGTACGCTAGGACACCACCAATGAACGAAGTTTTAATGCAAATCTAGCTTGGAAGGAAGTTAATTTGCTGACCGAAGTTTGTCTCTGGATTTTGGAACACAGATAAATTGCCTATTCAATACAAATAACTTGTCTCTGTAACTGAGCTAAACATACCTTCTGAACTCAGCCTGTACCGTATAAAAATGGATTTGCAGATAAGTTACAGAAACCGCATTAATACAATATACAACCCAGGAAACAAACCCACAACAATAAAGCATTTACCTATTTGACATGGGCGTAGATTTAGGAGGGTTGGGGGATTTAACCCCCCAAAACTTTGACAGCAGGGTTGGCTCGTTATGGCAACCCCACACTTTTAGAAAGGTTTAGGTTCGATCCGACACTTATAGACTGCTTGGTATTTAACGGAATGCGGAATGTCACAAAGCGCTCGAACTTTTTCCCAGAATTTCAGTATGTCGCCAACGCTAAATAGTCGCTGCGTTGGTTGGCACAGTTAAATTACTTTTGCTTCTAGAGGTTGCATCTTGAAAAAATGTCTCTACGTCTAATCCAGCTTTGCGTACCCACCGTGATATTTAAAAATCCCACCTCTTTAAATGGACCCAGTCAAGCTGCGAAATCCACTATATTCATTTGCTATTAAATCTTATTTGATAATACGTTGCAGTCATCTCGTATTCTTACAGACATTGATTAAGATGCTAATTGTTTATCTCTATTATTTTTATAAGTATATGGGTATAGTGTAAGCTTTTGAGAAACATAAATACATAACTTAATAAACCCACCTAACGTAAATACGTATGTATATCGACATATATACCTGTATATATGTTAGAATAGTTGATCGAGATATATAAGGTCCATATCTCCATCGCCGATTGTCTTTATTCTCTGCCATCCCTGACAGTGGGGCACAGATAGTCACACGCGGGGGCACCGCCCGCTGCCCACGTCCCCCCTTATCTATAGGTCTATTGCAAAGTTGCCAATAACATTCTGATTTTTTCCGAAAACTTATTAACCCCCTAGATTTAAAAAAAATCTACGCCACTGCTATTTGAGGGTTCCATAATTTACTAATATTTGGTTTTTATGCCTTGTTTGCGTCTGTGCTTCATACTGTGCATTGTATATTAATATATATTTCGTATTTTCATGTACAACGTAAATGTTCAAACGGTAGGCAGGGGGTTACGACCCCTGATGTTTGGATGGTCCTTCAAGTCATATTTACCACCCCTCCTGAATGAAGGTGTAGCAACCTCCTCCACCACTCTCCTGTGAAATCTGCAGAAGTGACAAAAAATGGAACAAATTTGCAAAAGTTAAAAAAAAATTTAGCAAAAAATTGAGGAAATTTTTTAGCGAAATGGAGAAAAATTATGTTTTCCTAAAATTTCGAGAATTTATTCTCCCACCCCCGCAAACTGACCCCGCCTTATGTAATCGGCATATAAATTCAGCTAATATATTGCCAGTCATTCAGATTGTCAATTAATTAGCATATCGCAAACATTGATTTCACCGTTAGTTACAAGTAATAGTTGTAGCATAGGCAACAGTGTATTCAAAGATTTGTACGCACGGTTTGTGACGAGTTCAAACGAGTACGATAGCACGAGTTTGAACGAGTTACAGTGCGTACAAATATTTGAACGCACTGTTACCTATGCTACAACTAACTTGTTATATATAGCTAACCGTGCATTCAGACATTTGTATGCACGGCTTTCACTATATAGACTGTATTACAATGCATTATTATTATTATTATTATTATTATTATTATTATTATATGTCTATTTGCATTGAACATAGCAATTGCGATCATTTCGAAGGAATTTACAAATCCGGCCTCTAGAGTCCGCATACAGTACGAAAGTGGCGTGCACCAAACGTTAGGTTTTGGCCGATTACAGTTAAGGCAAAGCGTTTGGTTATACCGTTAAATGGATATATACTGTCTAAATACTCTCACACCATGAAATTTACAAGGTTGAAAACTAATTGTATATATCACAGTTGTACAATTAGTCACATCGAAAAGATACAGTCAAAGATACTGAAAAGTTCATTGGAAAGATACTGACGAAAGAAGCAACATTTAGTCTAATTATGACGCGGAAAGCGGTTGAAGACGTCGTGTAAAGAATAAATGGTTGTTATTATCACTTGGATAAATTCCGCTATCTATATATATGCTCTTTCTCTTGTAAAAAGCAAAAGTGATTATAAATTAAACACAGATCGAAAAGATACAGCCAAAGAGACTGAAACGTTCATTGGAAAGATACTGCATCCTTTTCCGTTGAACTTCAGTTTATTAAATTGTCTTCCGTTTGAAAATTGCCAATTTTTGGTAATATTACCCCATTTTTTGCTAATTTTTCCTAGAATTTTTGCTACCGGGCGGAGAGGGGATTGGGGGTGCGGAAGCTTCACCTTATGGGATAACTCCTACCCTCTAGCGGCACCTATGATATATACTTATATATATATATACATATATATTGACAACGCTTTACAGGATAAAATTGTATGCGCACACCTGAAATTAATTTCTAAGTTAAAATAAGGAGCAAGCAAAAGCTACAGCTTACATTCTAAATTCTAACACTAACATGATTAAAACGCGCACAGCGTAATTGAACATTTATGCTTCCACACTGTCAGTCAACTAACAATTGATTAATAACAAAAATATGAACAATTTTGGTTCGTGCGGCACAAATACAACAGCGTCACAAATAAAAACCGTTACGGTTGCTACAAAACCTGGCATCCGAATGGAGGCCATTCTAGAGAAAAGCTACTAGAGCACAAAACCATCCAACTAACCTGTCGCATGGTCATACATATAGCCGCTGCTTAGTTGTTGGGAATAAAAAATCTGTTCCCTTAGAACGACTAGATGCTCCTCGATGCCGTTGAGCTGTTCCGGTGTGGGACACCACGAATGACGATATTTTGGTCTGGACACCGGTGTTTCGACAATACCATTCGCAAGATTATTACCCTGAATTTCACCATTATTAATATTATATGAAATTTGCTGCTCACGCTGTTGGTGCTGTAGTTCACTGTAACTAGGCTCAACCCAACTGGCTGTGCGACGCAATAATTTGTTTGCTGGTCGCCTATACATAGGGCCTTGGCCCGGACATCTGTGTGGCAACACTTGCCGCCCACCCACATTGCTACCAATCAATGAAGTTGTAGATCGTTTTAAGAATGCTAAAATTTCTGAACGCGTCGGAAACTTCACAGTTTTGTCAACAGATTTGGTAACACTGGTATTAGGATACTTCGGCGATGATGAAAAATTCTTCCACTGACAACTATGACTCGTCTGTATCCCAGGAGACCCTGTTATAGCTTTGCGGGATTGAGATTTCGATAGATAATTTGTTGTTGTTCCACTAGAACAGATATCAGTAGATAGTGTGGCCCTATTCTGTTGACCACATCCGTGTTTTTGACGCAATTTAACAACTGGGGTAGACGATCCTTCACAAGGCTTTTGCTGATTTGAATCCTTGAATAAAAATCCACCGCCAGAACCAATTTTAATATTAAGTGAGAGGCGGCGTTTAGCTTTAGCTGCTTTATTTAAAATAATATTATTATGATACTTGGACGGCATTTGCTGACTAGATAAAGCATGCTCGGCCGATGCTGGATGATGAGTTAAATCGTTATGTTTGTCATCATTAGTTTCTGATTTACAACTAGTCGAATGCATCGGCAGATCTGGAGTATCTGTCTGTCCACTACCGCCTGTCGCTGCATCTTCCTCGATATCGCTTAGAACTGCGGATTCTCTCACCGAAGATGTATTGAGTGTAGATGTACTCGCATTGGCATACGGTAAATAATGCGATGAAGCTAGCCTAGATGATGAGTAGGGGTATGCATATCGTGGGTAATGATGATAGCTTTGTTGCCGTATAAACACCGGATGCGCTCCTGTTACCTCTGTCGAACGTTCCAAATGCGGTTGTGTAGCCGAAGACGTCTGCTTCTTACGTCTCAGCGGCAGGGTGCTATGAGAATCTGCCCACCAGACCCGGTTAAAATTAGCTGTAATATCATTGCTACCAGGAACTGTCATCTGGTTTGAAGAAGTTTCGTAGAATGAAGCTGATCGGAGTGGCGGCTGGCTGGAATTTTTGCACGATTGAGTGCTATATTGTCGCCGTCGAAGGATTGTGTCTATAATTTTTTGCATATCTTGCGAGTCCGATATATCAACAAGATCAGTTTCACTAGCAGTATGACGACGATTATCTTCTATAACAACGGTTGAACGTGTAGACAATAGAGAATCTCTTGATTGATCTGGTGTAGCATTACCATAACGATTGTAATGGCTAGCTGAAGTCCATTGTAGTTGATGAGCACTTGGGAATAACTGTAGTTGACCACCCACACTAGTGTTCCTCGAGTTTTCATCATCAGAACAAATTACCAACGGTCTTGTTATCGTTGTTGATACGTAATGTGATATTGGATATGAATAATTATTACTAGTCGCAATGCAACTGGGTACAACTGTAATTGCTGGTGGTATAGCATCGCTGGTGATACAGCTGGTAGATTGCGTCACATTTGCATTAGTATTCAACGGAAGCGATCCACGTTTATTAACATAAATGTGTGATTGTGCTGCTAAAATAAAATAAAAATAAGAAATAAATATAAATAAACAACAACCAAAAAGACGAACCGGTTAGGTTATCGAAAATCCACATGAAAATTTTATGGACGATGTAATCAGATTTTGTGCAACTTTCTCCTTCTATTTTTTGGTTATATACATTGGGTGTGCCATCGGCCTTAAAACCAATCTAGGTAAGGTTCATTCTTTGGAACCCACTAACGGCAACTTCTATGAAAATGCAAATATCATCCCTGAGAAGCAGGGGCGCACCCAGGGTAGGGGTTAGATGTGCGCCCCTGCTTCTATTGGTGCTCTTGGAAACTTAAAAAAGTGCAAATTCACAAAATTTCCATCTGAATACATTGAAAAAATTCGCCACTTTGCGCCAGTTAGTACATTTTTATATTTTCCAGAGCCCCTCCCTTAGCACAATACTTTCATTGGGCCACCCTGTTAGCAAAATTCTGGGTGTACAACTGCTGAGACGGTCGTAGCAGTAGATGAAAAAAGCTTCTGTGCCCTCATTTTATTCCCAAATTTTAAGGAACGTAGATAAGCAGTTTTAATAATTGCGACATGTCGGAAAAGCTAGCTAAAATTGTTTCATATGAATTCTCGACTAGCAATTTAGAATTATCGAGGTCGTACAAATCATATCGTTCCTTTGTGGATTTCCGCGTACTACTAAACGCCACACAATCACACAAATAAATGTAAAATAATACACGCAAGCCAAACTGTTAACACAAATAGCATTGTTGCCTAAGTATCTTACGTGCCATGCTTTTCAACTTTACAACCTACTCTACGACCACATCATTCTATAATTTTCAATTATACATAATAAATATTAAAATATTTATGTCATAGAACAATGTACATTTTAATGTAACTAATTTTATAATTCGGAGCCAGGCCTACCTACACGTGTAATTATACATTGCATCTTTAGGTTGACCTGGCCCTGAATTATATAACACCAAAATTTGAACGTATGCATCGAATGCTTTAGCAAATTTTGGTAAGATATTCTGGAAAACTTACACCACATCACTTTGACAGTGAAATGTTGATAAGTAACTGGTTAAAAGCACCGAATGCAAGCTATGTGATACTTTCCATAAGTTATTAAAGCCAGCCTTAGTCATTAAGCTAAGGGTGAATTGTTATCATAGCAGGCGGGCACTGTGTCCCGGTCAGCCTGTAATACAACAAATTTTGAAACTATAGCCACGTTTTTAACTGATATTGATAAGATTGATGAGAAAGGGCAGTCATATTTCACCCGAAGATTATTTACCAGAAAAATGTTCCGAAACTTTTCATATCAACAGCGCTTAAGTGTGCTTAAATTAGAATCTCTCGAAGTCCGCTGTTTAAAAGCACAAATATTAATAGTTTTTAAATATTTAAATAACTAGGTGGAGATCAATCCCGGCCTTCTTCATATTTCCCTCATCACGATCCCCCGCGGTCACTGTCGAAAAATAGCTAATGAGAAATTTTAAACCAATGCATTGAAGCATGATAGTTTCACAGTCCAAATTGCTGCTTCGTGGATGCATCTTCCTAAATATGTCTAACAATATCTCTTATGAGAACACGAAATCCAAAACAAAGTTGACTTGTATTCATTTCATCTACTCGACAGATATTTGTGATCAGACGTAAACAGGCTTGTTCGCTTTCTGATTTTGCTTATTTATTGAGGACATTTTCGATATTAGGCTATATTTCAATGCAGATGTTTTGTTGAGTCTAGGTTTTTAATACTGTATTCGGTTATTCCTTACTTTAACTAATGAAGCTCGCTTGCGAGTCAGAATTCGAGTGGCGAGAACAATCCCCCGAAGTCTGTTGTAGAAAGCACACACAAACAAAGCCTACATACAGTACGCAGGTGCAGCATTATAGAAACCGTGAGTGATGAGTCATAGTTACGCCCGCCTCTTTTGATAGCCAACGTAGGCAGTAGACAAAACATCATACAACGAGTACAAAAACAATGAACTAACAATTTAATAATTCAATAAAACCCTAAATTGACCGTGAAAAGAACGTTAAAGAATTCAAACCGACACTTGAGAAAAATCTCATGTTTCATACCAAGTATGAAGCAGAAGTGTGAAAAATATTTGCCACACAATATTTTTGACACTCGCCATCAGCTTGTTGGCCCAGAAAACCCCATATCCGACACTTAAACCAACAATAAGACACATTTAGCTGCATTTCCCACGACTTTTCACCAAATATGAAATTTGGCGACAACTATAAGCTTATAAACTCCAGATTGGGAAGTAGTTGAAAAACTTGTTATATATCATTAGAATGCCCTGGTAACGCTACATGGAATAGGCCTATTAGTTTGATGATAACTCGTTTAATTATTGAGAAAAGTCGCAAAAACTGGAGGGGATGCCCGAAAAATGGGCCAATATGACGTCATTTTGCCCCAAAACTTTTCCCACGGGAAAAAATTCAAAAATCGGGCTCCGTCACTACACCTAAATCGACCATTGCGGTTCGAATGAGCTATCTTGCATCAAAATCCGCCCAACCGTTATCGAGATCCAGGTGCGATAGACACACACAGGCAGGACCTCCTCAACGTCCTCTCCAGAGCCAAAATTGAAAATTCTCGTTCCACTCGCTTCGTTCTCTCATTCCACTCGAATTCAATAAACTTATTTATTTATGCTTGCTTGAAACTATATTGCATCAAAAATTAAGATTTTGGTCAAAATTTTCAGACAACAGAGATAAATTTAAACGACCGCTGATAAAAATTTAAATATTATAATAGCTACCCATGTCCCTAAAGTACTACTAAGATGTATATTTTGAGAAACAGTACACAATTACTTAACTAGGTCATTTATCATTACCTAGAGTTATATCACCAGCTATATGTGAGAATTTACTTTTGGCTCGGAACTGCTACAGAGTACAACAGAGTCATGAGTTTACAGACGTTCGAAGCTTCAGGCCGAGCATAAATTTTATATCGATACAAAAAGCAGAGAATAGGCAAAGTTGAAAGAAATAAATACGAACAAGCTTCATGTAACTGGCCTTTGCCTCTAAACTTTGTGCTTTTAAAATCCCTTTTCGGCTCTTACAACACTTGCAGGCAAGCTAATTTTGCTGATAGAAATAATATGCATGTAACTGAGGCGCTATGTATGTAACAACTAATAAACCGGAATTTGCGGCTGTGGTTTATGGCAGCGGCTCACGATATGTCAATACAGATCGTATTTTGAGCCAACTGGTTTCTTAATATTTTATTCGCTAGGGGTTAGCTAGAGTTTTCGAAATCAGACCTCCAAAAGAAAAATCAAAAATCGTACTATTAGTACAGGCAGGCGCTAGCATGTGAGGTCCCACTAAAATATGGTGTCAGAAAGCCATCTTACTGTAAGGTAGTATATAGTTTACTGCGTTCTCATGAAAATTTATTTTCATGAGTTGTTCTTATTATAGATTGTTTTCATTTTCATGAACTATATATTTTCAATAAAAAACTAACTTCTCCAAAAATCATGTTGTACGCATTTGCGTTTTTGTTCGCAATATTTTCGTTAAATGCGAACAAGTTATCTTTATATACGTTCAATGATAGCGGCTCACAAGTCACTAATGAGCCATCAGTTTTACACACACCATGGTATGAGTAGCTTACGAAAATATGGTGTAAAGGGCTTCCCAAACTATGGTGTGGGGGCCCCTACATTTGGACATATATAGCATATATTTTATATTTATATCTTATATTTTTTCTTTTATCACACTCTTGCGCTTAGAAGCGTCGTTGCTACAATGTTTAAGAGTTTGGGTTTATGTCTATACACACAAAATAAAATAAATGGTATTTCCTCTCTTCTGAAATATAAAGATTAAAGGAAATACGCCTGCTCAAAGTAATTATCTAAATTCCAAAAAATTTTAGAGGTCCTTCAGTGTGGGGCGCTCGCAGTCGAGCGGTGGGAGGAGGAGTAGGGGTTCTAACGCTGGAACTATATGAAAAATCAAAAAGTTTTGTAGTCCTATAGACTGAATAACGTTATGTCAGCTCGTACATTACCATGAAGTATAATGCATAATTTTTGAATCATGGTCGGTCATCTTAATATCTTGGTATATGACTGTTTAATTGTTGCTTGTTCTTATACTATATTCTATAATCAGTGATGGCGAATTTTAGGCAATTGTTAAGCTTTTCAGTGCTTTTATCAATATTGATATCTTGTAACATTACTAACAAGTCATATAATAGCAAGCCTAAGGTATAAATAGATATAGTCACGTTGAAAACCTAAAATGAAATTAATTGAATTCCTGTGGAATGGGAGAGCGAAGCGAGCGAGTGGAACGAGATTTTTCAATTTTGGCTCTGGAGGGGGATTGAGGAGGTCCTGTCTGTGCATCTGTCGCACCTGGATCTTGATAACGGTTGGGCGGATTTGCAAGATAGCTCATTCGAACCGCAATGGTCGATTCTCACTTTCAATTACAAGCATATTGATAAATGAAATTCCAATAATTTGTTGTAATTTGCAATAATCTGCAATAATTTGCAATATTTGTTGTTCGATATTCAGCTATGACTGCAAATTTTCGATGTGATGTGTAGGTGGTGTAAAAAATTAATTGATGAAAAAATAATTGCAATTAATTGGTTCAATGAAGCGGCTGGTCCTCATTTCCCAATAATTTAGTAGATTCGTTGGATTCCAATTAATTGTAATTTATTGTACTGTATGCTTCGACGCAAAATTAAGTGTGGAGAATTAAATATAGTGCAACATTATTATATATAATATCTGATGAATATTTTGATTTTTTATCGTTTTGCAATAATGATGTTTCCGTTTTTGATGTACATACTGTACATGTAACAACATCTATGACAAATTTATAAAGATATGTTGTGTAGGCAAGTAAGGAATTGCATTTATACATATAATAATGCATAATTTACCTTAACATGTGTGCACATAGGACCGGATTCTATCAGGCTGTCAAATCCGGCTAGTGACTTTTTGACCTAAACGATCCAGGCCCTTACAAAGTAAAGTGCACAGCCTAGCTAGATCAGCACGTTTGTGCGAGCCGGGCTGGGCCATGTCTCTATTTAAATAGACGACATTGGCCTTTATAGCATATTTATTTAGTACTACATTTAATTAGTACTAGTATTAACATTATTATTTTGAGTTTTGGCTGTACATTTCCTAAGAGAACACCTAGATACCTTGACATTGCATTAAACATAACGTAAATTAATTTTCCAACCACATGTATGTACCACAAATTACTAAGCAAGGCTAACTGGTAGTTATGTCTGGAAAATCATTTATGCAGTACACAGCACAATATGGTATACTGATAATTCCTCAAACTTATCGTTCCACTAAAAGCACGGATTGCTGTTTATCTTAAGCAGATGTGCTAATTGGAAATTATGTTTACAGAGAATTTTTTCAATGGTGAAAATGACGTATCTTGCTCCACCTAAATTATATATCAAATTTATCGTTCCACTAAAAGTGCGGATTGCTGTTTATTTAAGCAGATGTACTAATTGGAAATTTGTATACAGAGAATTTTTTCAATGGTGAAAATGACGTATCTTGCTCCACCTAAATTATATATCAAATTTATCGTTCCACTAAAAGTGCGGATTGCTGTTTATTTAAGCAGATGTACTAATTGGAATTTGTATACAGAGAATTTTTTCAATGGTGAAAATGACGTATCTTGTTTATGAGCAGATGTAACTGAACGGAAAACAAACGCTGCACATAACATA